>JABMDN010010565.1:0-11156 GCA_017165825.1 Hepsetus odoe
AATCCATACCGTAACAGACTGTGGAACGTAATGAGGGAAGTTTATCCACGAAAATTAGACCTGAAAACTCTGAAAGGAGAACCAATAGGAAAGACTGAAAATCCCTCCGCTTATGTTCATCGCATGAAAAAGATGTGGAGAGCAGAAGCAGGAAGTGACCCCGATCAAGACAACCTCATGAAGGTGGTCTTTCGGAAATCGGTCCTGGATGGCCTTCCAGAAAAAGTCAAAGCAAACTGGAAGATGTGGTGGGACTGACTGAAAAGACTTTTGATGAATTTGTAGCTCAGGTGACACACACTGTGGATAAACACAGACAAGATGAAAAAAAAAACAAAGAACAAGAGAAAGAAGTGCTGAGAAAGGTGGCACAGCTTCAACTGGGAGAACTGACAGGAAAAGCTAAGAAAAAGGGGGAAAAGACTCAAGCTGCAGTTGTGGAAGAAAAGACTTTGCAGGCATCACAAATGCCAGTGACTCCAAATCCTGCATCACCAGTGAGTCAGCAACTGGATGGAGTTCAACAACCACAGCAGCCCACAACTCCCTCAGTTCCAATCATCAATGTGTACACACAGCCTGGCGGAAGCGGACCAAGCAAGCCGAAATTCAGCGGACAACAGCAGCGGCAGCCACAAGGTCCACTTGGAGTGTGTTGGCGATGTGGACAACCAGGACACACCCGAAGGAGATGTTCAGTAAATCCATGGAAGGGACCTGGAGTGCGGGGAGGTGCGGGTTGGCGGGCTCCCCAAATTGTGGGTCAAGAACAATCACAGCGAAACCCATATTTAGGACATCCATGGACAGGAGGGAATCAGAACCCTGCCTGGACTGGATTAAATCAAAACTCCAGCCCAGTGAATTACTGGGGTGGACAGAATGGGTGCTAGGGAGGCCCAGAGGGTCCTACAGGGGAGGGTCAGCTCTTATTGACAAGCAAGGGAGCTGATGGGGAACCAACGCTGCAGGTTCAGGTAAATGGCAAAACTATACCCATGATGATAGACACAGGAGCTTGTTATACATGCCTAAATTCTAATTATGCCATTAACCTCCCCAGGTCAGGAAAGTTCGTTAAGGCCGTAGGATTCTCGGGACAAGTTCAGCTAATACCAGTAACAGCTCCAGTTAAAGTAACAGTGCAGGGAAAAACAATCAGTTTACCAATCTTAGTCTCAGAGCAAACTCCAGTAAATTTATTAGGGAGAAACGCTTTGTGCCAGTTGGGTTTCCAGATTTGGTGAACACCTGATGGAGTTTATGTGGATGAAGTGGCAGTCAGTGCTCAGATGAATGTGACATTAGGAAGGGAAGCTGATGTGTATTGGTTAGGAGAGATAGAAAACCAGTTCAGAAAATAATGAGTCTATGGGGAAAGTTTATTTCAGCACAGATACCAAAAGCAAGAGACCCCAGATTAGAGTATCACTGTACTATGATTTATGATAAAGGCCAGGATGAGACGCTGGAGGAAGAATGGCTTAGAAAGACTGCAGGAACAAAAGTTAACCTTAAAGCTAGAAATGTGGTGAGAGGGACAGAAGGAGCAGCGCTTCAAGTGGAGGATAATGAGTTCATCAATGAGTGGTGTGATGTTGAAGGAGCAAGACCTCATGTGACACTATTAATAAATGAAGGATTTGAGTCAAAGGAGTTGGGAACAATGGTTAAAAGAGCAGAAGAACTAAAGTGGGAGAAGACACAAAATCCATTGATACTATGTGCTGAGGATAATTCAATGATTAAAGTGTTGTGTGAATTGGAATTGACAGCAACACCACAGGCAGTAGCAATCTCTAGATCTGAAAATGATGATGTCTGGAAGCAAATGAATGCACAACTGAAAGAAGAAGATCCCCTGAAGGAACAAATGATTAAGCAAGTCCCTGAAGAACTGTGGTCGCGGCATGAGACAGATGTGGGACAGATGTGGGACTGGTAAAATCAGCTTCACCAGTTCAGATCAGATTAAAACCTAGAGCACAACTACCTAGGAGAGCTCAGTATCCATTAAAACCAGAAGCTGAGCAGGGAACAGAGAGAACTATACTGGGGCTGGTAGAAGCAGGAGTACTGATAGAGATGAGAAGCCCATGTAACACTCCAGTACTCCCAGTACAAAAGGCAGATAAAACTAAGTGGCGATTGGTGCACGATCTAAGAGCAGTAAATGCAGCGGTAGAAGATTGGCAAGCGGAAGTGCCCAATCCACACACACTACTTATGAACATTCCACCGGATGCCAAGTACTTTACGGTAATAGATTTGTGTTCTGCATTTTTTAGCATCCCAATAGCAGAAGAGTCCAGGTATCTATTTGCATTCACATCCAGGGGGAAGCAGTACAGCTATACAAGGTTACCACAGGGATTCAAACATTCTCCTCACATATTTAATGAAGTTCTGAGACAGGATCTAGAGGAACTGGATCTTAACAGCACAATGTTACAGTATGTTGATGATTTAATCTTGTGTTCCCCGACAGTAGAACAATGTCATGAAGACTCTGTTAAAGTTCTCAGAAAATTGGCTGAGGGGGGACATAAGGTGTTTTGTTTGTTTGTTGCTAATCGCTGTGATGGATTTGCTTCAGCAGTGTTGATGCATGAGACATGTAGTGGAAGAAAGAAACAGCCAATAGCTTATTATAGCACTAAACTGGATGGAGTGGCTCAGGGAGGCCACCATGTTATCAGGGTTTAGCAGCAGTACAATATGCTTACGAGAAAGCTTCAGTTCTGACGATGGGATTTCCAGTGGTCATCTATTCCCATCATAAAATCATAGAGCTGATCGAGAATAGCAGGTTTGTTTTAATACAAGCAAGGAGTTTGCAGTATTCGTTCTTGCTTACATTTCCAGATGTGACTCTTAGGAGATGTAATACAGTTAATCCAGCAGAATTATTGCCTTTCCAGTTTGAAGGAAAACCACATGATTGCATAGCTAGTTCATTGGCGTTCTCTAAGTTAAGACCTGATTTGGAGTCTACACCGATTCCAGAAGGAGAAGTGACTTATTTTGTTGATGGATCCTGTTTTAGGGATCACTTGAGGAACCATGCGGGATATGCGGTGGTGAGGAGAGAAGATGGAGATGTTTTCGAGGTAGAGAGGGCTGAGAACTGTCCTCAGCCTTGTTCTGCCCAACTAGCAGAGCTGAAAGCAGTAACCGAGGCGTGCAGATTGGCAAAGGGAAAGAGTGTTAATGTTTTTACTGACTCAGCGTATGCTCATGGAGTTAAACATTTATTTGGGGCAGTATGGAAACAGTGAGGTTTTAAGAAGACTGATGGAACCCCAATACAACATTTGCAGCAAATACTGGAGTTGATGAGTGCTATGATGCTGCCAAAAAGACTGGCAATAGTTAAATGTCAGGCACACAAAAAAGGAAATGACTATGTGATAAAGGGGAATAACTTGGCTGATGAGGAGCTAAAAAGGTCTCTAAGTGTGAGGATCCGGTGATGGCACCAATGGTAGCAATAGAACCAATAACTACACTGGATGATTTGGTAGAAATGCAGAGACAAGCAACATTGTATGAAAAGACTGTTTGGAGTAACAGAGGAGCTAAACAAGATGAAAAAGCATTATGGAGAAATCATGAAGGGTTGTTGATTGCACCTAACACATTACTAACAATACTAATCACTAATGCACATGGGTTGGATCATTGCGCAAGAGGAGAAGTGGGGAGAAAAATAAAGAAACAAGGGTTTGGTCTCCATATTTACAGGCAACGATTGATGAATTGTTGAGCAGATGTGATGTTTGTGCTCAAAATAATGTGCGAAAGGGAATCACTACCCCAGCTGGGCACATACCGGTACCTACAGGACCATTTCAACATCTGGTGATTGATTATGTGGACATGATTAAAAGGATGAGAGGATACAGGTACATGCTTGTGGTCATTGACAGATTTAGCAGGTGGGTGGAAGCAACCCCATCCAAAGATCAAGGTGCTGGAACTGTTAATAAGTTTTTGACGAGCGAGGTCATCCCAAGGTTTGGAATTCCTTCACAAATAAGTTCAGATAACGGATCAGCTTTTATCCAACAGACTGTTAAAAAGGTATTACAACAATTGAGAATCAAACAACGACTGGGATGCGTTTACCACCCCCAGTCTCAGGGGATGGTAGAAAGAGTTAATGGAACTCTAAAAACAAAGATAAATAAAATTTGTGCAGAAACAGGATTCCATTGGGTGGATGCTCTCCCTTTAGCCCTGATGCATTACCGAATGCAAGCTAATAGAACCACTCATCTGACTCCACATCAGATGCTTACTGGTAGGCACATGCCTGTACCCCATCTGAGGGAACCCTATCAGGGAGCTCCCTTGGAGCAATTGAAAGCAGAACTGAGAGCTTATATGAGACAACTAACTGCTGTACATAAAGCTATTTATCAACAGGAGCTGAGACGTGCTACGGAACCGGAGGAGGAGGCCACAAACCCATTAAGGCCAGGGGACCAGGTATACGTAAGAGTTTTCAGGAGGAAGTGGAATGAACCAAGGCGAACTGGTCCTCACAAGGTGGTAAGCATGACACCCACAGCAGTAAAAGTGGAGAATAGTACTACTTGGTGTCACCTTAACCACTGTACTCGAGGAACCTGTTGCCAAGAACAGAGTCTGACGACGTTAGCGAGAATGATGAACCAGCAACAGGAGAGGAAGAACGCAGAGAGTGGTACCCATCCCGGTCTTGGATCAAGGGACGACAACGCTTTTTCCAGTGTGGCCAGAGAAGTACTAGTGACCTCTCCTGGTACACACCAACGGTACCGTGCTACTGCACGTAAAGTGCAAAACGGGCGAAGATGATGTAGTTGCTACTTAACCAGCTGTGAGATCGAGTTGGGAAGTTTACTATTTTCATAACATGTATTTACTCAATTTTCATTGATCATGTATCGACTATATAACCTTTAAATTTACCAATTGCTGAATGATCTGATACACATACTCTGACTGAAATTGTATGTTGCATGTTGTTATTATTGTTTTGAGCACAGTCATATTATCCTGAATCGGCACATGGTCTACTCTAATATGTACCCTTATATAAGGTACTGTTCTATTGATTAATTTTTGTAATCCCGAGAGCTGATTCAGGCTAAATTGGGAACCGCTGAACCCAAGCGCTGATGGCGCTATCTGGGTAGAGTGGGAATTTTTTCCTCTAAAATGTACTTGACACTGAGGTTTTCGCCCACTCTTGGGGAATGGGTCTCTCTTCTTAGAACCCTGATCACTTAAAAAACAGTATATCAAGATTTTATTTTATTTATTTTTTTTTTATAATTATTTTTATGATTACTTTGATTGTGGCAAAGGTGGGGGACACTGAGGTCAAATCATGACTGCATTGAATATTATTGGTGGAAAACTATTAATGGGATGGATTTATGCAAATTTGAGCGTGATTGAAATGTATTTAAAGTCCGGTGTTGGGATGAGCGATTGGAGCTGCTCCCACTGGACCACACCTGCTGATACTCTTCAGTAAATTGGTTGTGCTGCATCTCTCTGACTCTGCCTGGTATTTTGACCACATTGGATTACTGACTTGGAAAAAGTTTCGGATTTAGGATTACACTTCGATTTTCCATGACACTATCGGGGTGTATGGGCACACTGAAAAATGCATTGGCCAAATCAATCACAGAAAACCACGTAGCACTAGCTGGAATTTGTGCTGGAATGGTGTACGGATTTGGGACTGTGGGTGCTCGGGCCTGTACTGCAGCATTAACCGCCTGCAAATCTTTCACAAATCTCCATTCTGTGGCCCTCGTCCCTGATCTTTTTCACGGGAAACCATGGTGTACGAACGGGAGAATTTGGGCACGGGATGATCACCCCTGCTTCCCTCAAGCCCATAAACACCAGTCTTATACCATCAACTGCCTCCTGCTTTAGTGGGTATTGTGGTCGACATGGCCTGTATGTGGACTTAGGAGTTATAACAACCAGAGGACAATTCTTTATCAAGCCAAGATCATTCTCATCTTTTGACCACAAATGATCTGGAAGATTGAACAAATCTTGGTCAACATCGTGTATGAGGATTCAAAAATGTCCGTAACACACTCACAAGAGACAATGTTCTCCCAAGGGCTGGTGAAAGCCTTAGCTTTGTTACTGAACTCAACACCATCAGATAAGAACCCAATCATCTACCTGCATGCATGTCATAATAATGAACCCACGTCCCTCCAATTTTCCGACACACTTTTTGCAAGTGGGACATGAGGAAATGTATCAGGAACAGAAAAAAATTGAACAACCGAACAACTGAAAACACCCTCTTTAGGTGCACCAGGTACCGTCCCCCTTTCAGAACAATTCAACTGCAAACCCAGAAGGCTCATCAAATCACAGTCCAATAAATTTATCGGGCAGGTGGATGAAATCAAAAACTGATGTTTCAAAGCCTGCTGACCAATTTCACAGTTGAGAGGTACAGAGAACGGCCCAATTACAGACCTTCCCCCGCTCCCGTGGACGTAACGCTGCATCCACATAAGGCAGGTGAAGGAGATAGGGCAGATTTTTTCAACACAGAATATGCGTCCCCAGAATCAACCAAAACTTTTACTATTTGCCCCTCAATTGTCAATGTTAATTTTGGCATTTTCTTAAACCCAGTACCTTGATCCAAAGTGTGTGCTGTTGTGTGTAGCCTGTGTATTTGTGGGTACTGATGTGTGTGTGGGTGAACAAATTTGAGAGTATGAATAAGAATTAGAATCATACGACCTGATCTCCACTCCTTCCCCCGCCTCCTCCCGTCAATCTCCACTTGTCTGGTGTGAACTGTCTCCACTGCGTCCCCCACCATAGTTATTCCCTGATCCACGGTGAATTTGACCTTGTCCTCGGTTTGACTTGATTGGACATTCTTTTGCCCAGTGATCCAGGCCACCACAGATAAAACATCCATTGTAATCACCCATGTATCCACCTCTACCACATCTATACCTGCCACCGTCTCGGCCCTCAGTCGTTAACTTCAGCATGGTGAAGGAAGCATCATGTAGCTGTTGCTGTTGCTTTCGGGTTTTATCCTTGGTTCTTTTTCCCAACAGCTCTCCAGCATGCTCTGCGTATTTAACAATAGTGGCCACGCGCTCTGTTTTCCATCCGATACAAGACCGTTCTACTTCCTGTCTCACTTCGACCTGTAATCCATTCAAAAGGGTGTTTCTCAAACAACGCTCCCATGACCAGCAGTGCTCTAGTGGTTCGGGCGTTGGCCACATGATCGGAGGATTGGGGGTTCGAACCCCTTCCCAATAGGTTACCCTGAGGTACCCTTGAGCAAGGTGCCGTCCCCGTCACGCTCCTCCCTGCGATGGGCTGGCGACCATCCTTCGCGCATCCTTCGCCCTGTGTGATGGAATGACTGGCTGACTGACCTGTACATCACCCAGGGCCTCAGGTTTCTGTAGGCCGCTACAGGTTTCAAACACTTGATACAGTCTTGCATAAAAATCAGTCACTGTTTCATCAGGTCCCTGCTTGCAGCTCTGCACTTTTGAAGTATTTACAGTCTGCGGAAATGCGTGTAAGAGCGCCTTGCACAGAAGATCTAGTGCATGGAGATAGCAACTGTTCTCTTTGTGATCCCACCTGGGCTGTATGCTCCTTTCAGTCATATATTCATTTGGAAATCCGTCCTCTACTTTCATCCACCCTGCTGGCCCCAGATGTAGGATCAGGAGTTGGCGTAGTTCAGTGATGGTTGGCCTGAGCTCTCTGCATAAAGTCATTAGCTGATTGACGTACCGTTCACCACCTATGTCCATGGGCTTCCCTTGGCCTAGTTGGACTGCCTTCATTTCCTCAGAGGACCATGGTCTATACACCAGCATCAACCCGACCTGCCCTGCCACCTCAATCATTGGCATGGTGAACGTGTCCTCTGTGGTTTGAGGAGGAGGTGGTGGAGGTGCTTCCGGTGGAGGAGAAGGAGGAAATTCCTCTCGCTGTGATGGCACTTGGATCCCCTCTGCCTGCTGCAATGGCTGAGATCTTGGCCATGGTCGTTCCGTAGGAGAAGCGCTAGGGTTCACAGTCGGAGCTCTCCCTCTGGCTTGCGTTGCTTCTTGTCATCTGGGAGGAGGGGGATCCAGGTCTGTCTTGGTCAGGAACGGGAACTGGCCTACTGGTGGATCAGAATGCTCAGAAGAAAGGAAAAGTACTAGATTAGTACTAGCAGATGACATATTACATGGTGTGGGTGCGACATGAGCCACAGGCCTGCGTATTTTCTTGTCCCTGTTCTCTGCTTCTGTCAACCAGGCTTTTAATACTCTTTCTTCCAGTTCCTGCCTTTCAGCAGCTTTTTTTGCGCTCTATTATTTTGCCCTTCCAATTCCCCTGCCATTCAGCTTTTAGTTTCTCCTATAATTCTTTTAAGACCTCAGTATTAAAGGTCCCCTCTGGAAACCCATATTTTACAACCCATCTGCTCAATATCATTAAATCAGTTGCTTCCTCCCCGTACCGCTGTCTCATGACAAGCATTCTTTCCAAATCCTCATTTACTCTTTTTCCTGGATCCCT
This sequence comes from Hepsetus odoe, assembly GCA_017165825.1. Taxonomy (NCBI): domain Eukaryota; kingdom Metazoa; phylum Chordata; class Actinopteri; order Characiformes; family Hepsetidae; genus Hepsetus; species Hepsetus odoe. Next base: position 8,590 of record JABMDN010010565.1, read on the forward strand.
TGATTGTGAGGTTACCATAGTAACGCAGTCCCATTCCTGTCCCAGACAGGTGTAGCGCTACAATATCTACTGTCGATAGTCACCGACAGGGAAGGTAAACTTTTATCACTCTCAACCTCACCTTGAAAGAGTTGGACCGATCCCCAAATTTACTTCACTCCTTGTTATAGGTCTAGGTCCCCAACTAAGGTTCCTTCTTAGGTCCACTGCGTACCACCCCTATGGTTCCCCACAGCCTGAGGATTCTAATTCTCAACCACTCCAAATTATTAAATTAGGATACTTGTTACATCCTTCAGAAGATAAGGGCAGAAAGCAACAACAGATAAGTAGCGGAAAAAGAAAAAGGTGCTCACTGACCGTTCCGCTATTCTAGTTCATGGAGTCCATCGGCAGAGGTCCCAGTGACTCCACGCCAAGCCCCTCTTCTCTTGGGTAAAATAAATATCCCGAGATGATCAGTCCTTGGCCTTGGGTGTCTGTCCTGGGCCGACCACTCGCGGACTCCTGGCTGGCTCGCCAACTGTTTTTGGAAAAGAAATTTGACCCAAGGAACAAGTCGGAGGCCTGTTAGTCTAATAAAGAGTTTAATAATCACTGCAGTGAGGATTCCACTCGCACCCCACAAGGAATACAAGAGGAAGCCCCGAATACAGAAGATCAGAGGTTTTTGTACACATCTTGGGCCGCAGGCTCACCTCCCCTCCACCTTAAAGTTCCCGTAAACCTTAAAGTTGCTTTGTCTAAGTCCCTGCCTGGCTCTTCTCCCTGATCTATTTACGTCTTTCACACACGCATCAAACCTGTCTGGGACATTTCGTCCTGTTTGTCTCTGCACGCAAGAAGACACATTAGAGGGGAAAACACAGAGAGAGAAAGAAACTTTCTAACAAAACATTTCTTTAGTCCTGGTTTTAGTCTAATCATCCCTCAATGTTTCTCACTCTAAACATACACACACACACACACACACACACACACACACACACACACACACACACACACACACTAAACAAATACAAAGTAGAAGTAAAGAAATGAGCCACAAAATATTAATGAATTAGCACAGAAATAAAAGATAAATCATAAAAAATGAATACAGGTTAATGTCATTAATAAACAAAATCCCAAATAATTAACTGAACAAATACACATTGAAATAGTATATTTTTCATTTTAATTTAAATTTAGTTCAAAACACCATTTTGATTAATGTTCATGTTACTATTTGTCATTTGTAAATTAATTAATATGTCAATAAAAAATGAAAATTAATTATATTAAAATGTCTCATGAAAACAATAACATTAAATACAATTTTGTCTTAAATAAAATTACCAATAAATAATTAAATATATATGCAAATGAACAAAATATTAAATTACTATCTTAGTTATTTACAGTAATATAATAAAAAATATCAAATGTGTTTGTGTATATATGTGTATTCTGTTTCAATTTTTTTTCACTTTCACTTTTTCAGTAATGTTGAAGTAAATGTGTAAATGATTAAAATCCTTTGATAATCGATTAGAAGTTTTATTTATTGTTGATCAGATGAGTCTCTTTAATATTGTGTCTGTGTTTCTGTCACTCCATCTGTTAAAGTGTGTTCTTTAATCTGAACTGATAATAATGTACAGAAACGCGCCCTCTGGCGGAGAAAACTGGGAATCGCCCGAGTTTCTGACATGAAGCAGGAGACTGAAGTACCCGGTGTTCACCGCTAGAGGGCGCTTTACTGAACACTTCACCACTTTAGATGGAGGAACACACCGATGATGATGTGGCAGAAATAAATACATTAATAAATAAATGTTGTATATAATAAAAAATATCAACTGTGTTTGTGTGTATATATGTGTATTCTCTATTTCTATTTTTTTACTTTAAATGAATAAACAAATAAATGAAATGTAAATGTATAAAATAATTACAAAACACTTTTAGTTAAGAAGGCTTTTACTGTCATTTCAACCAGATTCTCAGTTCACAGTGAAACTAAACAACCAACAACAAACAGACTTACAGGACAGACAACAACAGACAGGACAGACAGCAGGTAGATAACAACAGACAGGACAGACAGCGAGTAGACAACAACAGACAGACAGACAGGTTATACAGCGAGTAGACAAAATCCTCCCCCTACCTACTGCTGCACCCTCTCTCATGCACACGCATCACCGAGCTGCTTCTCATCACCGCGAGCTTTAATCACATTTGATCACAAACAGGACTGAAAGGAGCGGCTTATAATAAACTCCTGATTAATAATAAACTCCTGATTAATAATAAACTCCTGATTTATAAAGATCTGATTGAAAATCAGAGAAACAAACAGTAATATATATAATATATAATATATATAAATATAAATAAACATATAACAAAGTAATCATTAAAATTAAATTAGCTTCATGAAGTTAAACTCTTGATGTGGCAGCAAGACTGTAATAATAAAGGTGTGAATGAATGAAGAGCTGAATAAAAAAGGAGCTCATGAAATGTGGGGCAGCAGTGTCCTAGTGGTTCGGGCATCGGCCACATGATCGGAGGATCGGGGG
>JABMDN010010572.1:0-10512 GCA_017165825.1 Hepsetus odoe
TGTATCTTCACAGCTGAAGATCAGACTCAGGATCTGGTGCTGAGCTCTTGGGTTTGAAGTGTTTACACTGCAGTGTGTTTCAGTTCCTGAATTTAAATCAGGATTAATTTTCTAGTATCATTAATTAAAACTAATTAAAATCAGCTGCTTATCAACCAATCAGATTATAATAGAGACTCTTACAGCACTGAAGACTAAACACTATTCATCCCAAGCAAAGTGAAAATCCATTATTATCCATCCATTATCTGCCGCTTGTCCCAAACGGGGTCGCGGGGGAGTGCTGGTGTCCAACCCAGCGCACACAGGGCGAGGACGGGGGACGCACCCTGGACAGGTCGCCAGCCCATCGCAGGGAGGAGCAGGACGGGGACAGCACCTTGCTCAAGGGTACCTCAGGGCAACCCACTGGGAAGGGGTTCGAACCCCTGATCCGCCGATCACATGGCCAACGCCCTACCCACTAGGCCACCGCTGCCCCGCAAAGTGAAAATATACAATATAATAAAATATAAACATATATAATAGTAATATAATATATAAATATATATAATTCCTAATATATACTGAACAATCATTATACCAGTGTTCACGTGTTCATAATGTCCACAATTTTCATGTTCACTCACACACACACTCCCCTGTTGTCCATACCTGAGTGAGCTGAGTGAGCAGTGTGGATCCTCCAGTCGAGCAGAGAGCAGCTTCACTCCTGACTCTCCTGGGTGGTTGTAGCTCAGATCCAGTTCTTTCAGGTGGGAGGGGTTTGAACTGAGAGCTGAATCCAGAGAAGAACAGCCTTCAGCTGAGATCATACAACCAGATAATCTGGAGAGAAAGAAAGAAAGAGAGAGAGGGAGGGGACAAATTTAAAAATCACTTTACATTCATAATTCTTCTTGTCATTTTGCTCGTGTGATCGTTGTGGTTATAAAGCAGATCACTCAACACCAATCTGAATCACTAGAACCAGATTCTCCTTCACCAACATACATCTTTTTATTTATTGACAAAGGTAAATTGTGATTTGGAGTCAGTTTTCCTAGAAATATGGCACACACACACACACACACACACACACACACACACACACACACACACACACACACACACGCAGTAGCTGCATAAGTTTAAAAGAAAGGAATAAATATCTTCAATGTTCGTAACTGTCTAATCCGACCTGAGAGTCTCCAGTTTACAGTGTGAACTTTATATTGATCTTCAATGATGAAGAGACAGAATCCTCACCTGAGAGTCTCCAGTTTACAGTGTGAGCTTTATATTTATCTTCAGTGATGAAGAGACAGAATCATCACCTGAGAGTCTCCAGTTTACAGTGTGAACTTTATATTGATCTTCAGTGATGAAGAGACAGAATCCTCACCTGAGAGTCTCCAGTTTACAGTGTGAACTCTTCAGTCCAGCAGAGAGCAGCTCCACTCCTGAATCCTGCAGGTCATTGTTACAAAGGTCCAGATCTTTCAGGGGTGAATGTGAACTGAGCACTGATGCCAGTGCTTCACATATGTTCTTACTGAGCTTACAATGATCCAACCTGGGAAAAATATATAATTACCCAGAGAAAACTTTTTTCTAATGTTGGTTCTGTATGTTACCACAATGAATTATAAATGAAACAACTCAGGTGCAGTTGAAGTTCAGACTTTAAGCTTTAATTCAGTGGGTTGAACAAAAAGATTGTATTAAAATGCGAGGAACTAAAACATTTTTAACACAATCCCTTCATTTCAGGGGCTAAAAAGTAATTGAACCAATCAAATAAATGTTCATTTTTAACACTTGCTGGGAGTGATAGTCTCAGGTCTTGAACTCATGGACGTCACCAGATGCTGGGTTTTTTCCTTTTTAATGCTCTGCCAGCTTTACTGCAGCAGCTCTCAGTTGCTGTTTGTTTGTGGGCCTTTCTTTCCGAAGTTTAGTGTTCAACAAGTGAAATGCTCCATTGGGTTCAGATTAGGTGACTGACTTGGCTGTTCAGGAATCTTCCATTTCTGTGCTTTAATAAACTCTTGGGATGCTTTGGCTGTATGTTTTGGCTCATCGTCCATCAGTATTATGAAACTTCTCCCAATCAGTTGTAGTGGTTGCAGTCTTGAAGCAAATGCAAGGGGTATTTCACACTCCCCTTGGTCCTGGGATAAGACCGCCCCCAATCCCATCTCACTTGCATTGGTGTGGAGCCGGAAAGGTCTGGCTGTGTCGGGATGGCCCCGGAGAGGAGGTTTTATCAGGTCTTCTTCACGTCTTTAAAGCACTTTTGGCACGTATCGCCCCATACCCAAGCTGCTACCTTTTCCTGCAGCCCATACAATAGTGCTGCCCGGTCCGCGAAATGGGGAACAAGCTTGTGGTACCACCCCACTAGCCCCAGAAAGCTCTCCAACTCTTTCAGGTTCTTGGGAATGGAGTACACTAGAATGGCCTTTGTCTTTTCTGGGTCAGCCGTAACCGCCTGACCCGAAACTATGTGTCCTAAGAACCTTAAAGAAGATTTAAAGAAAACACACTTCAAGTTGAGTGAGATTGGCCTCGTCAAGCCTTTGGAAGACTTTCCGAAGGTCATGTAGATACTTGGTAGAGTCTTGGGAGTATACAATAACGTCATCAATGTAGACAAAGCAGCAATGTCCCCTCAGATCCACTAGAACCCTCTCCATGAGCCTTTGGAAGGTGGCTGCAGCATTCTTTAAGCCAAAAGGTAAAACTCGAAACTGGAACAGTACCTAAGGTGTAGTGAAGGCGGTCAATTCCTTCTGGCTGGGGTCCAGCGCAATCTGCCAATTGACTATAAAAGACTATAAAATTTCATGGATCAATGGCATGGGGTATGCATCGAACACGGTCTTGCTATTTAGCTGCCGAAAGTCCACACAAAATCTCATGGACCCATCTGGTTTAGGAACCAAAACCATGGGTGCAGCCCACGCAGATGTAGAAGGTTCAATGATCCCCTCTTCGAACATCTTCTTGCCTGGTCGGCCATAGTCTTCTGTTTGAGAGGAGAAACCTGATGAAGGCGGCTGCGCAAAGGCCCACGGTCAGTTAGGATGATGGAGTGGCGACAAAGAGAGGTATAGCCTAGGACTGCAGACTTCAGGGAAGGGAACTGTCCCAACAGGTGGCTCACCTCGGGGGACTCCTGTGCTTCCTTGGGTAGTTCTTGCCATGAAGGTTGGGGTTGAAAGGCCTAAATAAAACACAGGAGGGAAGGCCTAGATCTACAGCTCGGCCACTCCGCAGACCTTCCAGGAGCTCCACTGGAACACAGAGGGTGATTGGATAAGTGTTCTCACAAAACCCCCCTTCCCTATGATCCTATTCAGGAAGGATCGAGGCTGCTAATATGTTAATATGCTGCTAAGAGATATACATGCTACCAAGAAGGTTGGTTAACTGAGTAACTTCTCCAGTGGGAACGGTGCAGACAGTAACAGTGGGAGGTATCATAGTGAGAGAAGCCTCAGTGCCACTCTGTTTGCCCTCAAAGCTCGTATCAGCCATGTTACTAACACCGCGGCAACTCCATCCCCTTTAAAGAGCTTTAACGTTTGCCAAAAACAATGTGTAACACACGGATTACAAAATGAAAATCCAGAAATAACCCGGGACAATGCACAAACAAGGAAGACGAATTCTGACAATCTTCTTTCTGAATACATACAATACACATACCACAAAAGAAAGGATTTCAAACAAGAGACATGGAAACTTAGTTTCTTTCTTGTACTCCCTCTTTCCAAAGCTTGAACCTGACCACTCTTTCCAAACACTGCCTCCCTCCTGCTAATTGGTCACCTGATTATATCAGGTAAGCTTTTATTTATTTTATTTAAGCTGTATTTACTTTCCTCCTGCAGAGAGTTGTTCACTTGCTTGGCTGTTGTGTAGGGGTTTCTCTTTACCAAGGAAATGATTCTGTGATTGTCCACCACTGTTGTCTCCTGTGGAGGTCTTTTTGTGTTGCTGAGTTCACCAGTGCTTTCTTACTTTCTTACTTTCTTTCTTTCTTACTTTTTGCCGCTCCTAATATTGTAGCATTTCTCGTATGGGTTGTTTTCTGTTTTCACAGCTTAAGGACGGCTTGTTTCACCTGCATGGAAAGGTGATCTTCTTTGACCGCATGTTGTCTGTTCACAGCAAAATCTTCCACATGCAAGCACCACACCTCAAATCAACTCCAGGCCTTTTATCGGCTTCATTGATAATGGCGTAACGAAGGAATTGCCCACACCTGCCCATGAAATATCCTTTAAGTCAATTGTCCAATTATTTTGGTCCCTTTATAAAAAGAGTGACACGTGTTAGGAGCTGGAACTCCTGAACCCTTCATCCAGTTTGAATGTGGATCACCTCAAATGAAAGCTGAGCATCTACACATTATGTCCATGTCCATTATAGAACTATAATTGGAATATGTTTCAGTAAACAGCTACAAAAACAAAACATGTGTCAGTGTCCAAATATATTTGGACCTAACTGTATTAGATAGATATATTAAGTTAAATATTTACAGTCTAAAACATGCAGAGATGAGCAACTACAGTAAAAGCCCCTACCTAATATTGTGTCTCTCTATTGTCACTAGAACATCCATCTTCTGCCGCTTGTCCCAAACGGTGTCCAACCCAGCGCACACAGGGCGAGGACAGGGGACGCACCCTGGACAGGTCGCCAGCCCATCGCAGGGAAGAGCGGGACAGGGACGGCACCTTGCTCAAGGGTACCTCAGGGCAACCTATTGGGAAGGGGTTCGAACCCCCGATCCTCCAATCATGCGGCCAACGCCCGAACCACTAGGCCACCACTGCCGTCACCAGAACAGCATTGACTCATTAAGGCTTATAATATTAAAGTAGTCAGAGTGTCCATACTGACCCCTCTCCACCACTGAAAGTACCTCTGGGGGGCACAAAATCATCATACCTGTACCACGGAGTGATGTAAGAAACTTTCTGAAGAATCATATTTTTTAAATGTATAAAGAAGCCATTTTTAATACACACACTTAGTTCTTTACAGTATGCGCTCTCCTGAAGTCGAGTTGATTAAGAAGATATGAAAATTGCGTCTGCTTTGCACTGAGCAAAAGCATATATTCAGAAGAACATTTTGCTCTTCCCATGAGTTGAATTGCTGATCTGGTTTTCTGTAATGGCTGGATGGCAGTATGTATGTGTTTGTCACCAAACTGAATTGAATCAAAACTTCTCAATCCAACTGAGTGATATTATTTAATATCAGTAATATAAGAACACTGATAATGGTAATTCTTTTCTTTTACAGCAACAACCACAGTATCCTCTGAAAATAGGATAGAGTAAAATGGTTAAAAAGTATTAATGGAGTGGTTAAGTTCATGTTAAGTGTTTTTACTTTATCAACACATTGACTTTAACTGAATTTGACAAGAAATACATTTCTACTGAAGATGATACTCACAGGGCTCTTCTTGTGTTTCTCACCACAGGCAGGAGTTGAATCAGTCCTTCTTCTGATGGTCTGTATTTCTTGAGCTCGAACATCTCTTGAGTCTCCTCTGACATCTGCAGCACAAACACCAGAGCTGACCACTGTGTAGAAGAGAGATCCTGTGCTGCGAGATCTCCAGAGTTCAGGTAGTTCTGAATTTCACTCGTGAGAGAATTGTCTTTTATTTCACTCAGGCAGTGGAAGAGATTCAGGGTCTTTTCAGGGGATTCATTCTTCTCGATCTCTCTCTTTATGTAGTCTACAGTGTCCTTGAGACTCTCTTCTTTGATTTCCATCTCTGGTTGTAGGCTTTTGAGAAGCTTCTGATTACACTCCAGACAGAGCCCGAGTAGAAAGCGGAGGAAAAGGTCCAGGTGTCCATTTTCACTCTTCATGGCCATATTCACTGCAATTTTGAGGAGATCACCCAGTGTATGTTTAAAGCTCCACTGTATTTTCTCCAGAAGACTCTGAAGGAGTGGGTTATGTCCATGGATGAATTTGAGAAACACAAAAACAGCAGCAAGAAACTCTTGGAAACTCAAATGCACAAAACTGAAGATCTGCTCATCCTTCTTAAAGATCTGTGTACACACTCCAGAGTACACTACCGCTTCTCTAACATCAATGCCACATTCTTTCAGATCATTCTCGCAAAATATCATCTGTCCTTTTTGTAAATGAAGAAAGGCTAACTGTCCCAGCTTCAGTATATCTTCTCCTTCTAGTGTGACTTTCTCAGATGGTGAGACTGTGCTTTCGTTTGGCACTCTGCTGTATTTTTCTCTCTTTTGACTTGTGTGAAACAGCAGGAAACGTGTGTACATTTCTGTAATTGTTGTGGGAGCATTTTTCATGTCTTTCTCATTTTTTAAGATGTCCTGAAGCACAGAGGCTGAGATGAAGCAGAAGACAGGTATGTGACATAAGATGTGGAGACTCCTTGCTGTTTTAATGTGTGAAATGATTCTGTCGGCTTGATCGGGATCTCTAATTCTCTTCCTGAAGTACTCCTCCTTCTGTGGATCACTGAATCCATGTATTTCTGTGACACGCTTAAAGTACTGGCGAGGAATCTGATTGGCTGCTGCTGGTCGTGAGGTGATCCAGACCAGAGCAGAAGGAAGCAGCTCCCCCTTGATGAGGCTTGTAATCAGTTTATCAGAAGTGGTCTCCTCTGTTACACTGCATACTTTCATTTGGTTAAAATCCAGACTTAGTTTACTTTCATCCAGTCCGTCTAATATAAAAACCATCTTACACTTTTCAGTCCAGATATTTTCATTTTTGATTTCACGATGGAAGTAAAGCACAAGTTCCTGGAGGCTGTAATTTTTCCCTTTGATGGCATTGAGCTCCCGAAAGGGAAGGAACAACATGAAGTCTATATCCTGGTTACATTTGTCCTCAGCCCAGTCCAGGATGACTTTGTGTACAGAGACTGTTTTTCCCACTCCAGCGATTCCTAATGTAAGGACTTTTGTACCAAGCTCATTTTGACCAGATGGTGCTTTAAAAATGTCACTGAGTTTGATTCTTTCTTTCTCTGCTTTGGGATGAAAGGCCTCTATCTGTCTCACTTCATGTTCAGTGGTCACTCCTCCTGTCCAGCCTTCAATCACAGAGACGTCCGTGTAAATGTCTTCCAAATGTGTGTGATGACCCTCCACTGAAGTTCCCTCAAATACATTTGAAAAATATTTTTTCATCTTTGCTTTGAAATCACAGGATTGTGCTGGAGAATAAGAGCAGAAAAAATTTACATGTTCTGTGACATGAGACTTAAGGAGAGATACGGAGAGGGGAAAATCATGAATTTTTCTACTGTGTGTTTTCCAGAAATTCATTTACCACTACTGTCTATCTTAACATTATCAAGAGAGAATAAATTAAGATCAAAACATCTCTGTAAATGTTGACTGTTATTAGACTTGGTAGATAATGTTTCTGATGCAGGGAAGGCTGTTGGTGGAGATACTTCATTGTTTAGATGATTAATTTCTATCTCTTGTGTAAATCTGAACTATTAGTCACAGATTGGTCAGTTACACCTGTCTGGTCTGAAACTGTAACATGATCTCTTTGAGGAATTCATAAATGAGGGTCTGCAGTAACTTATACATTGATCAGTGGATCTGATTCAGATTTACAGTGAAGTATTAAAGCATAAACTAAGATTATCAGGTGGTTTTACCTGCAGTGAGAGCAGCAGCCGAGTCTTCTGAGGAGGCTCCTACACTGCTTCCAGTTCCTTCTTCACGTCTGTCTCTACCTGAGAGAGTGAACAGCAGTAATGAGTCTATCAGAAAAAGTGCACCAGGACACTAAAGCTGTTGCCATAAAAATCAGGGGTCATTAGATTAACTCCTTTACAAAGATCTTCTCTATATAAAATGTATAATGGGGTGAAGAGCAGCACTGCTGTGTGATCCACTCTGTGCAGCAGATACTAACAGGACACTCTGGTCCCAGTGTGACTGCTGTGCTGTCAATAATCCACCACCCAAATGAGACCTGCTCACTGGTGGTCCTGAGCAGCTCCTGTCCACTGATGACTGCAGTAAAAGCTGTAGCTGTAAACTGTATTTTCACTAATGTAGGATTACTGGCAGCTTTGGTAAAGATGAGAAGGTCATAAAAATTCTCATTGTTTAAAAGCACTGAAAAATCAAAGTTTAACTGAAGTAAAGTTCTTAGCTATAGTGCTCATCAGAAAGTATGTCACAAAACCTTGTGTCTCCTTCACACTCCTCGAGATTCTTATCACAAAAATGTGGAGGACCATGTTATTACTAATACTTTCATTTTATTAAGTAAAGTGTGAGTGTTTAGGAAGTCAGCCAGGGGTTTTCACTTGCTATAAGTTGGTTATAAACATGAGGACACACACCTCTAGCACTTGATCAGTGATGAATCTGACTTTGGGCTGTAAGAAACATGTTTTACCAGGTAAAACTTTCAGGCTTAACACACTCCCTTAATATTTCAGAAATGGAACAAGATTTTTGACCGCTAATGAACATGAACAAAAATATTCGAGTTTACTCGGTTATTCAAGGTGCCTTACCATCCACTTCAGTTTTTAGATCCTCAGCTAGTTGGTTCTGGTTTATCTTCTTCAAGATGATCAGTGTGATCTCTACAGCTCCATCATGTCCATATCTTTGCACAATTTGATCCACAGCTTCACGATGTCCTGCCTTCTCTAACTTACTCCTTGGAATCTTCTTGAAATTTTCTACACCATCAGAGAGCTGCCCAAGGAATAATTTCATGTCTTTTTCCAACAGGTCCTCAAGAGTCTCCACTAAAATGTCTTTAATGCTTCTGTTTGCCATTTTGCAACACTAAACACAAAAAAGGAACAATTTAGTTCAGTGGAGGAAACTGTATAAGAAACTATATATGAGTGAAGAAATGCCCACTATAATAATTGTCATCTGTTTCTCAACCTAAATATAATGGGGGTTACAAACACCTGAGCTTTTCATTCTGGACCATTTAAATTTTTAAATAAAGTTTAGATTAATTCAACTGTTATATCTTAGCTGTCATGGTAGATGGTGCTACTCTGACTGAGCACACCTGGGCTCATCAGGGCACAGGTGTGCTTCTTTGGGGGCTGGCTTTATAACCCCAAAGAGTCAGAGTAGAGTGTCAGTCATTCTTGTTGGAATTATCACATGTGTGGGTTCTTTTATGTTTGATATATTTAATAAAGTTAAGTCACAGATCCCTGGCTGAGTGTATACGTCGGGACACCACCATCACACAAACGTGACATTAGTCCTCCAGTCATCAGTCTCTCGGCATACTGAAAGTACACAGGCAGTGTTATATTCACTAAATGTATCAAAAAATCCTGTAAACAGCATCACTTTATATCAGACTGATTTCCTGCCATATCCTGGACAATTTCACTTTATTCATGGAAAAAGTGAAATCCTGCTTCTCCTTTCAGCTCCAGATTCCTCTTCCTATGCAGTGCTGTTGTACCAATGCTGTAACACAAAATCAATAATCTAATCAAATCAGACTCGAGCACTACATTTATGCAGCTCCTCAAAAACCCACATTGAGATTTATTGTTGTCTTGACTTCATATCTACTGTTCCTTTAACTCTGTGATACGCTACTGCACGTTACTGTCTTTTCTTGTTTCACAATTTTATCTTTTACATACTTTGTTTCGTAAGAACTTTGAAATCTCTTCTCACTCTTTGCTGCTGCTGACTCTTGATAATGACTTCGCCAGGTAGCTGACTTGTCTTAAGCACTGTTTACTAATTTTACTCAAATTGATTCAATAAATTGGGCTACTGTTAGCAAAAGAAGAAGAAGAAGAAGAAGAAGAAGAAGAAAATGAGGAAGGCATGTTTTGAAGGCAGGAAGAGAGATTGAAGTGTGCATATGGCCAGGCATAACAACCTTCACAAAAGTCAGAAAACAAACAGTCAAAGTCAAGTCAAAGAAATGCAGCAAATTCCAGCAGTCGTGGTCCAGTGGGAGCAGCTCTAAATTGCTCATCCCAGCCTTGGACTTTTGACACCTCCTTTTAAAATTTGCATTATTCCAAATCATCAGTGGCTATCCACCAATATTTCCACTTGTTGCCACCTTTTGCACATCTTCTGTGTCTACACATTTACCATTTCTTCAACAAAAAACACAAAGTCTAAGAGCCGTCACTCTTTTCTCAATGGCTTCGCTTCAGCTTATCTGCTACCAGAATATCAGTGAGTTTTTTTCAGTGAATTTCCATTTGTGAGTTTTTCATTAAAATTGGGCCTGTTTATAGAGGTGGCTGTTGGCCATCTTTTGGGATTTAGCGGAGTGGCTGGTTTGGGTCTTCACAGACATTTTCGGTCTGCCTCTGTAACCAGGTTATATAGTATGGTTATAATCACACAAAATCTGTTTTAAATCCCAAACTGTTACTGTTCTACCTGACTGTGAGGACCTCCAAGCCTCTAGCTGTGCTTATTATTCATTAGAGCCACTCTGATCCTTTTTCTTCTTCAG
>JABMDN010010623.1:0-11710 GCA_017165825.1 Hepsetus odoe
TTTATCAGCAGTGATTGTTCGACTGACCAAGCCTCATTTAACAACCTTGTACATGTAGTAGCACAATTTACACATTATGGGGAGAAAATATGATAATACTGTGTAGAAGCTTCAAGATTGTGCTTTGGTGACACTAGATGTTCACCTCAGACTTGTTGATTTGTGTGTTTTCTGCAGATAAACACACACACCAGAGGGTCTATAATTCCATTCAGACTCATCAGACAAACACCAGTTATGAACAGATCCCAGGAATAGCTCCTAAAACCAACAATGACAACTATAATGCTAAATGTCACATACAGGATCACTGTGAATGTTACAAAAGCTAACACTGTAAAACTCGGCTTTATGCTTCTGTAAGGAGCGTCACTGATACTGGGTGGAGATCTACAGGTGATTATCCATGATACCAATGTCGTAGCTAAAAGCAGTGGAAGAGCAATGAGTATTAAAACAGTTACACGGAATACCTCACAGAGAAAGAAACAAATGTATAAAATGATGGCGATGATGATGGAGCAAGATGGAAAGAAAACATGAGCTGAACAAGGTGGGTGTCTCAAAGATAGCACACTCTCCAGCGCCACCACTTGCTGAAGGTGAACTCGATAGATTATTGATCCGGACCAGAAAGAGGACAGTACATGGCATGTCATGTCATAGTCCCAGCTAAGATCATCCTGCAGGAGTTTTATCACAATGTATGGATTCAGATGCAGCACCAGCAGGTCGGAGAGAAGGAGAGCGATCATGAAGGCTGAGACTCGACTTCCACTCTTATGATGATGATAAAGAACACGCAGAGCCCAAACTACAGCTGGCAGACCCACAACCACTTCAATGATGAGGAAGATGGACAATCTGATCTTACCATCCAGACAATCATTCCCCCGATAGTAAAGGTGAGAGAATAGAAGATGCGCCATTCTGTTACTCGTCCTGTAATAAAAACAGCAGGTGATGAATGATTTTTGTAGCAGTAATCCTTTAAAATAAAGACTATCATTTTTGATTATTTACTAAATGATGGACTAACAGCAGAGATGGTACCGTCTACCACACTAAACACAATCAAACAGCTGAAAAAAACAGATCCTGTAAAAAATATGAAACTATAAACACTAGATTATTACACAAGTTATGATATTGATGGTTAATATTTTACACTGTACTTTAATGTGTTAAAAAAGAAGAGCTGTTCATCCTGGAAGAATAAAAGATCTTCACAGATTTATAATTGAGGATAAAGATCAGTTCCTTTAAAATCTAAATATCATTGAATAAAATTGTGTGTGTTTGGTGGCTAAAATCAGAACATTATATCTCTGCAAATAGATCTGTTTGCAGAATCTGGACCCCAAATCTTTCACATTACTAAGATTATTACTCTGTCATCTTATTGTCTTTAGTTATTTAATCTTTAATTAGTGGCCAACACTAGACTCCACTGCAGGTATATATTAAGGTGGGCAGACTCCATACATTCCATCAAAACTTCGTTTTTTTTTTGTTTATTGTTCTAATTTATCATTGTGAACAATTCTGGAAATAAAGACATTTAAGGTATTAAACTGTACCTTAAGGAACATATACACTGTTTCTACCTTGATTAACTAAAATGTATCAGCCCAGTACCAGTTTCTGACCATCTAGATCCAAATCAAACGTTGCTACTATATAGTCTTGAGTGTATAAAGTTTACTTTCTTAAAATGACAAGCATAAAGCCTGAAGTTTAGTGAGAACCTAGGTAATTTAGGTTAAGGTTTTTGTTTATCTTTTGTACAGCTCAATAAATTTAATACAAAAGACAGGCATGTTCAGAGACTGCAACAGTATACATTTTCAAAAAACAAAAGTTGGTGATATAAGCACAATTTATATGTCGCATTGTGTGCCAAAATAACCAACCATTTTAGTAAATATCAGGCACCACATAAAATACAAAAGCATTGTTTTCCATCCAGTTTAGTATATCCACCTATTCAATCAATCAGTGTGCACAGGCTGCATTTTAGGGATGAGCTGTTTATAAGTATGAGTAGATCATTTTCTAAAAATGTAAACTTTTGGTGATATTCTATACTGTGGCCCTCATTGATTCTCTTATGATAAGCTCATGATATAAAGTTCATAAGAGTCATTAGTTGTTTATAAACTATATTCTTATTTAAAGGTAAAAGCTTTGCTAGAGATGTGTAAACAATCATACTTACTTATGTCAGCAGAGGAGTCCCACACTCTGAAACCTTCCTGTGGTCTAAGGATTGGCCTCTTGTATGTTAAAGTAGTGAGATGTCAGCATGTGCAGTAACTTTTAACAGAAAGCCAGCCCACTGAATCATCAGAACACAGAGCTACAGCCACTGCAAGACATCACTTAACAGAAAATAGAAATAGTTGTGATGTTTATCTTATGCCAGGATCATGTGTGAAACAAACAAAGAACATGTAATGAAAGCTTAAATACACACATTGTTTATACAACTTTAAATGGAAATTGAACAATGACGTAGAAACAGTTAAAGTAAGGACAATACAACAGTAGAAACTGTACAATGATTTAAGAATTTAACATCACTTTTACTGTGTGTTTACACTGGGAGCACCAAGAGCATAAAAAAAATAAAAACCACCTGAAATCATTAATTTCTATAGAAGCCAGCACTGATGGGTTTGTTTCAAGCAGTGAGGCCATCAAAATGAGGTTGAACACAAATTAACTTCATAAGAGAGAACTCTAACGCAGCAACCTATCACAATGTAGAAGTGCTGTAGAAAGTTCCTGATCACAAGAACGTGTGAACATTTGTTTCAAAATCACAATGGACAAGAAGTTGATCATGGCAGTAATTTATGATGAGTTACTGTTTGTGTGCTGTTGATGTGCATGAAGAGACGAATTAACCAAGTGGGAAATAAATTTGTTCAGAAGCATCACACAATACAGAGACAAAATTTACTTTTTAAAATACCTGTGTTTAAGTGGGAATGCAATTCACTGACTTTAAACAACAACCACAGCAGTCACTTTGCTCAAACAAAGGTCAGCACGGTTTCTAACTGGTTACTGTGGTGTTGCAGGTTGTTGGTATGGTGTGAACTAGTTGCAGCATAATCTCTGCTGGTTGCTACGTTATTGCTTGTTATTTGCAGTTCATCCCACCTGTGAGACCACGCAGACTTCACAGACATGTTGCCTCAGCTGGGAAATGAGCACAACTTTTACTCTACATGTACTTTTCTACTTTTGAAAGTGAAAAAGGAAGTGAAAGCCCTTGTCATTGCGAGGTCACAGCACACAGTGAACCACAACTAAATTGGACCTCTGCATTTAACCCATGCACACACCGTGCAGCAGGGGGCAACTATTGAAAGCATCCGGGGAGAAGTGACCGGGACGGTACCTTGCTCAAGGGTACCTCAAGGCAACCTACTGGTGAGGGAATCGAACCCATAATCTTCCGATGCAAGGTCAACTCCCTAACCACTATGCCACCGCTTTTTTGACCTCCTTAAGAAGGTAAGTCTTATAATTAAATCATTAGGAAATATTTGCCAACATCCTACATCTGGACTTTATTGATACCTTTTATCTTTTTCACCCAAAATTAAAAGAGCAGTCAATACCTAGAAACAGGGAACTGTAAAAGACAATGTAACTTATTTCCTTGCTGTTTAGATCATGTGCAGCATGTTTAATAAGTCAAAGAGTGTGTCTGGGTTTTACCACAGCGTACACAGGAAATGACCAGCAGCACTGAGGCAGTAGAACCAAAATAAATGATGTAGAACAGCAACTACAGAGCGTCAAGACAATCTTATGTTGAAGCCTAAAAAGCATCAGGAGACACTCTGTTATCCAGTGTGTACAGTGTGTTATTCAGTGTGTACAGTGTATACAATACTATCCAGTGTGTTATGCAGTGTGTAGAGTCGAGTCAAGTCAAATTTATTTATAAAGCACTTTTTACAACTGTTGTCACAAAAGCAGCTTTACAGAAACCGGGTCTGAACCCCGATTGGGTAAACCGAGGGCAACAGAGGCAGGGAAAAACTCCCAATAGGGGAACCCATCCTCCTTTGGTAGACACCAGAAATGAAAAGGAAAGAAAGAATGAGAAAAAACCCTGCAAAGTGATGACTTCCAGTAAGCATGAGTTACAGTAAAGGAGTCCATTAGTGACTGCAATTAGAGGTTCATGAGCTAATGGTGGTAGCTCTGTTTGAGTGGGGTAAGCTATAATCTTTGTGACAGCAGCTCCTGCAGAAGAGCCACTCTGATGTAGCTGGTCTGAAGTTCAGGTCGGGAGAGAAATATGATGACAGTAGTTTTGCTGACTGGTATGGAGTTCAGGAAACCCTCACGGAGATTGATGGACTTGCTTTCCGGAAATACCTAAACTCATCATAGCCAATCTCAAACAGAGAGAAAAAGGAATTAGATCTGTTTTGAACTCATTGTACAGACCATGAGTTTAAAGAACGCAATAATGTGACTCCAGCAAAGTCGCTTTTGGAGCCTGACTAGATAGGACTGGTCCTGAGTAAAAAGGACAACAAATCCAGGGGTTTTACAAACATGAGAGCACCCTGTGACACTGGTGTTCCCCCACACCACCCATCTGTCTGGGCCAGGTTTGTCCCTGGGTTTTAGCCTTGATTTCGTTTTGGATCTCTGGACAAACAATAGATAATCAAATCCACCGGCCTGTTTTGTCCTTGAGTTTTTTGAGCGTGAGATGGGTGGGCCAGCAGCAACATCCCAGTTTACTGTAATTCTCTGTATCCTTGAACCCCTGGATCTGTACCTCTTAACTAACAGGAGAATTAATTACTAAAAGCCTGACTAAACAAGTCTTTAGCTTGGACTTATACTCACTAAATACTGAGATTGTGTCTGAGTCCCGTACAGCAGCTTGAAGATTGTTCCAGAGATGGGGGGCTTTGAATGGAAAAAGCTCTTCCCCCTCTTGTTGGTTTCAAAATTTTGGGAACTGTTAGAAGGTCCATAACTAGAGATAAATTTGGAGAGATTCTCAACCATGAGGCCGTTTAGGTCTTTGTATGTTGGCAGAAAAAATTAGAAATTTTACAGGAAGACTGTGAAGTCTAAATAATATCGGGCCAATTTTATAGAAATTGGTTGATAACTTGTTAACTTGAATGGATCAAGATTAGGTTTCTTGAGTAGAGGCTTAATGACTGCTCTTTTGAATACTTTTAGCACATAGCTCAGGTTGAAAGATGAGTTTACTATTTCTAATAAAGGCCTGATTATCACTGGCAGGACCTCTTTAAGTAGTCTGGTAGGAACTGAATCGAGGATGGAAATAGAAGATTTGGAAGAGGAAATAGCTGAGATCAGTATGCAAAACTGGATTAAAGCAAACAACCTCTATTGGTATTAGGTTTTGATCTGTATCTACTTTTTCGGGCAGCAGACGTGCTGAGATTGGTTTTGGATTTTTTGCAGAATTATTTAAATCTTATTGTTAAAGAAATCCATAAAATTATTGCTATTGTATATTTCAGGTATCTGACTTTCAGCTCCAGCATTTTTCTTCATTTCTTCATTTCTTTGTGTTCAACAGCTGTAACTAAATGTCAGAACTTAATTGTGTCTTGTCCCTTGCCAATTCTCTTTAGAGGAGATGTAACCTACAGTAGGCTGCTCTCTTTCAACCGCTGGCTAGAGACTTGGTGTGCATCTAAAAGCATAGCCTTTGTAAATAATTGGGACCTCTTTTGGGAACGGCCTGGCCTTTATAAAAGGGACGGTCTTCATCCTAACTGGAGAGGATCATATATGCTTTCCCAAAATATGGCAGCAAAATTGCCACTGTGACTCTCTAGAGCACCACCCAGGTCGCAGTCCTGTGATCTTAAATCACACGCTGGCTGTTATCCCACTATCAGTACACTCTTGGCAGCAACCCAGGTTCCTTATAACACGGCATCCCCTATGTCACACATTAGCTTAGAACCAGACTCCTCTCATCATTACCAGAGAATATCTATTCTTAGTACGATAAGAAAGCAGTATAGATGCCAATCTAGGGGCTCCTGTGCCGGTAACCTGCTCACAGTACCAATCATAAAAACAAATAAAACACAGCATTTGACTAAGATCAAATGTTCCCTACCAAATGTTCGCTCCTTAGGAAACAAGGCAGTGCTTATTAATGAGATGGTACTTGACACAAAGTCAGATATCTGCGACTAACCGAAACTTGGTTTAGACCCACTGACACCATCCCCTTACTGGAAGCCTCACCCGATGGGTTTTCGTACCTGCATGAATCAAGCTCAGTAGGACGTGGTAGTTCATTTATTTTTCAGCACTGAACATGAAGTTCTTGTGTACTTTTCTAAAACTGATAGCTGCCAGTAAAGCAGGAGTTTCTCTTCAGTTTACATCTTAGAGGAGTTTATTTGTGTAAGTGAAATAAAGTGTGTTAGATGAGACACAAATGAGCAGAATATGAGATCAACATGGCTGGGATTGGGAACAAGTGTGATAAAGGATATCTGTTATTTCATGTGAGCTGGAATACTGCCAGAAACCTGTAGTCATACTGCCTCTGTCACTGATAGCCTGATACCGTAAAGCTAAATTTGAAGATTAACCAATGTAGATGTATCTCCATTTATGTGTATGTTTGCAGTGCTGTGTCAAACTCATTTGGCTAAATTGCATTTTAAGCCGATTTAGATGAAAAAAGTATTGAAATAATTTGTTACATTTTATGTATTTCATAGACATGCCAAGAACTGTTGTCATGGAAGCCCAATATTACTCATAGTAACCATCAAATAGCTGCATTTGCTCAATAAATACTTTATTAGATTAAATCATGTGCTCCTCTTATAACTCTACAAACCCTTGCAGTATCTTAAGGTACCAGGAAGAAATTTATGAAAGAAAAAGAAATGTAAAAATGCTGCAGAGTTTTATTGGTTATAGAGCTGGTGATGAGTGTCCACGTGAGATTTACCGTGATATTAAGGTTAGAGGTAGCTCTCTTCGTCTAAAGGTGAGGGCCTTTATTTTGAAAGCTGTGTTTGAGGAACCGCCATGATGAATTTATAGTCTTGTGATATTTCAAACTAATGTAAGTTCTCGTTTGGTATGCCCCTGCAGTGCTTGGAAGGTTGTGGGAGTTTTACATTTTGTATTTTGATCTTCGCTGCCGGTTATCTGATCATCTATAATTGTGCTTAGTTTGGTCCAGAGATATCGTAAGTGGGTTAAAATCCGGCTACATGAGCTGCCTTATGTCAATTTCCATGATATAAAGGTAGGTTTTAATGATTTCAACAATTAAAGCACTACTATCCTGTTAGCATAACATCTGTTCTGACCCAGCGTGTGGGATGTTTTACTCCACTTGTTTAAAGTATGTAGTTTATTCACAACATGATGAGGCCAACAGGACAACGTCATCTGCAAAGAGCAGTGACCCATTCCTAAACCCACCAAACCGGACCCCCTCAACACCCTGGCTTCGCCTAGAAATCCTGTCCATAAAAATTTTGAACAGGATCGGTGAGGCAGCCCTGGCGGAGTCCAACTCTCACAACAGGTCCGAATTTCTGCCGGCAATGCGGCTCAAGCGCAGACACCGGTTGTACAGGGACTGGACAGCCCTTAACAGAGAATCTAATACCCCATACTCTCGGAGTACTCCCCACAATACTCCCCGAGGGACACGGTCGAATGACTTCTCCAAGTCCACAAAGCACATGTAGACTGCCATGCACCCTCCAGAACCCTGCCAAGGGTGTAGAGCTGGTCCACTGTTCGGCGACCTGGACGGAAACCACACTTCTCCTCCTGAATCCGAAGTTTGACTATCCGATGGACCCTCCTTTCCAGGACCCCTGAATAGACTTTCCCGGGGAGGCTGAGAAGTGTGATCCCTCTATAGTTGGAACATACCCTCCGGTCCCCTTTCTTAAAGATGGGGGACCACCACCCCGGTTTGCCAAACCGGAGGCACTGTCCCCGATGTCCATGCAATGTTGCAGAGGCGTGTCAACCATGACAGTCCTACAACATCCAGAACCTTGAGGAACTCCGGGCGGATCTCATCCACCCCTGGAGCCCTGCCACCAAGGAGCTTTTTGACCACCTCAGCAACCTCAGGCCCAGAGATGGAAGAGTCCACCTCTATGTCACCAGGCTCTGCTTCCTCATCGGAAGGCATGTTGGTGGAATTTAGGAGGTCTTCGAAGTATTCCCCCCACCGACCCGCAACGCCCTGAGTCAAGGTCAGCAGTGCACCATCCCCACTAATCACTGGGTTGACTGTGCACTGCTTTCCCCTCCTGAGACGCCGGATGGTGGACCAGAATCTCCTCAAAGCCGTCTGGAAGTCCTCCATGGCCTCACCAAACTCTTTCCACACCCGAGTTTTGCAACCACCAAAACCACATTCCGCTTGGCCTCCCAGTACCTATCATCTGCCTCCAGAGCCCCACTGGCCAAAAAAGCCTGGTAGGACTCCTTCTTCAGCTTGATGGCATCCCTCACCGCTGGTGTCCACCTACGGGTTCTCAGGTTGCCACCGTGACAGGCACCGACCACCTTACGGCCACAGCTCTGGTCAGCCGCCTTGACAATTGAGGCGCGAAACATAGTCCATTCGGACTCAATGTCCCCCACCTTCCCCTGGGACGTGGTTAAAGCTTTGCCGGAGGTGGAAGTTGAAGCTCGTCCTGACAGGGGACTCTGCCAGACATTCCCAGCAGACCCTCACAATACGCTTGAGTATACCAGGCCTGCCGGCATCCTCCCCCACCAACGAAGCCAACTCGCCACCAGGTGATGATCAGTTGACAGCTCCGCCCCTCTCTTCACCCAAGTGTTCAAGGACGACACGACCACAAAGTCGATAATCAAATTGCAGCCTAGGTGTGTCCTGGTGCCAGATGCACATGTGGACATCCTTATGCCTGAACATGGTGTTCGTTATGGACAATCTGTGACGAGCACAAAGTTCCAATAACAAAGCACCACTCTGGTTCAGATCGGGGGGGCCATTCATCCCAATCACGCCATTCATCCCAGTCTCACTGTCATTGCCCACATGAGCATTGATGTCCCCCAGCAGAACTATGGAGTCACCAGCAGGGACGCTCTCTAGCGCCCTCTCCAGAGACCCCAAAAAGGGTGGGTAGTACAGACTGCTGTTTGGTGCATAAGCGCAGACATCACTAAGGACCCGTCCCCCAAACCGACGGCGGAGGGAGGCCACCCCCGCGCCGCACCGCGACAGCACGGCGTCCCACGCGCCGCACCGCGACTTCCCGGCGTCCCCCGCGCCGCACCGCGACTGTCCGGCGTCCCCCGCGCCGCACCGCGACTGCCCGGCGTCCCCCGCGCCGCACCGCGACTGCACGACGCCCACCGCGCCACAGCGCGCCAGGAACCACAGTCCGCCAGCGGAGAAAGCGCCGCGCGCAGCTGATAGCGGGAACACGGCCAACGCGAATCACCACAAGAGGTTGGTAGCAAACGCGCCTTTCCGTGTTCACAGCGACAGCACGGCGCCCACCGTGACGCCACGCGCCTGCACGGCGCCCACGGCGCCGCCACACGCCAGCACGGCACCCACCGCGCCGCCACGCAAAAGCACGGCGTCCACCGCGTCCCAACGTCACTGCATGGCGTCCACCAAGAGGAATGTAAAGAAGGCCACCCGCAACAAGAGAAGCGAGGCAATGGCAAAGAAGGCAGTTCCTAACATAGAGAGCAGGAGGATAGTGGAGACCACTTCCTGCCTCGTGCAACCGGGGAAGTCAACCCCCAAACCCAGCTCCATGAAGCCATCTGCTACACAGAAAGCAGAGAAGGAGCAGCTCCAGGTTAGTGGCAAGTTTAAAAGGAAAGTTCGGGTGCAAAGGAGAATTGAACATGAGGCTGCTGTAACCATTCAGGCACAGGTGAGGAAACACATAAACAGAAAGTACTACCTGAAGCTACTGTGGGCAGCCAAGACTGTTCAGCGATATTATAGAGCTAGTAAGAGTATGAGGCAAGAAATTAAGTCTTTGAAGGAGAAAAAAGGGGCTGTTGTTGTTCTACAAGCTGCATTCCGAGGGATGAAGACCAGACAGACTCTGAAACTGAAGCACCAGGCTGCCACGGTTATACAAAGGGCTTACAGGGCACACTGTGCTCGGGCACAATACTCATACATCAAACAGACTGTTGTTGCAATCCAGCTGAGGTATCGTTCCACACGTGAAGCCAGAAAACAGAGAGAGGAGTTTTTGACATTGCGCTCCGCTGCAATGTTCCTGCAAGCCTGCTTCAGAGGTCAGAGGGTCAGAAAGGCTGTGATCCTGCACCATCAGGCCGCTTCCCTGATTCAGGCTGCGTTCAGAAGACACAGGGAGGTAACAAAGTACCAGGCCATAAGAAGGTCAGCCATCTGCATTCAAAGATATTTTAGGTCCTACATCAGGGGCAAAAGCGAACATGAAAGATTTCAGGTGTTGAGAAAGTCAGCGATACGCATCCAGGCAGCTTTTAGAGGTTATTTAGTGCGAAAAAATGGTAATGCTATGAACAAAGCTGCTGTTGTCATTCAGGCTGTTGGGAGAGTGCACCAGCGGGGGTCTGTCTTCAAGAGGCCGCGCTGGGCAACAGGTGGTCGTCAGAGGAGGTTCGGAAGGTGGAGACCGGGACTTCAACAAGGACAGAGGTGTCAAAAGTGTAAACATGCTGCAAAGTGCTTGCAGAAGTCAGTCAGAGTGGAGCCGGTGAGGGATCGGGCCGTGTGGCACAGAGAGGCGAGGACAATCCAGTCCCACCTCGGAGGTGAGCAGATCAGCTGCAGTAATGTTCGGTTTGCTGAACAGGAGGAGTTGCTGACGGGACTCTACCATCAGCTGACCGAGGGAGCCTCCATGCCACAGGTGAACGCCACGGTCTCGAAGGACCGGAGGAAGGAAAAAGAGGAGACTTTGGCTCAAGTAAAAGGTGAGCGTCACGGAAGGAACAGCCAGTTCAGAGAGGGCAGAGATCCTTCGATTCAAGATACACGCTGTGAGGGTTTCCCAAAGAAAGGGACTGGGGAGAAGACAGGAACAGAGAAACCAGATCGTAGGCCGGATAACACGGAGACTTGAGACTCCAACCACTCAGGAGAAACTGGAGGCTAAAATATCCACAATGGAGGGGCAATTGCATCAGTGCAGGACAGAGCTGAGACAGGTGCAGGACCACAACATCGCTCTGCAGGCTGACCTGAGAGAGGCCCGTTATGAGGCCAGCAAGCTCACCGAGCTAGAAAACCAGGTCAGAGGTATGGAAGGTAAATTGGCCCTCATCGAATCTCTACTCTCTTCTCCGACACCAGTGCCTGCCGGAACCCAGAGGGCAAAAGCTGAAACAGAGCATCCGGAGAACAGTCCAGCGGAGAAACGGGTAACGAATGCAGAAAGGGAGCAGCTGCCTTCAGGCCCCCTAGCATCGGCTCGCCCCCGCAACTTCTGAAAACCCAGAACAAGGTGACGTTTGGAGGAAGCCACGGGGAACTCCTCAGCGTGAAACCAGAAGCTGGGACACTGCGTCGCCGGGCCCCAAGCGACCAGGAAGTATGACCCAGACAAGGAAAAGGGCAAAAGACACCAACACGAATCAGTTCAGGGAGACGGACCAGAACTTCGGCGCCAGAGATTCGGGGAGAAGCGACACG
>JABMDN010010654.1:0-11406 GCA_017165825.1 Hepsetus odoe
CTCTCTCTCTCTCTCTCTCTCTCTCTCTCTCTCTCTCTGGCCACAGGATCGGAAGACATTGTGGGTTCAAACACCTAACCAGAAGGTTGCCCTGAGGTACCCTTCCCCGTCACTGCTCCCCGGGCGCTTTCGTAGCTGCCCCTGCTGTTTGCATGGGTTAATTGCAGAGGTCCAATTTTGTTGTGGTTCACTGTGTGCTGTGCTGTGACCTTGCAAGAATAGTCACTTACACTTACTCTACCTGTCTTTCAATCACTTTTAAGCCCATTATTCATTGTCATCTTTTCTCTTTTTCCTCTGTACGTCTGCTTTTATTGTTTGTTTGTTTCAGATCCTGCTGAAATTATCAACCCTTCCAGAAAGTTTAAAAACATGGACCTCGGTAAGTGAGTGAGTGAGTGAGTGAGTGAGTGAGTGAGTGAGTGAGTAAGTTAGGGAGTGAGTCAGTGAGTCAGTGATTCAGTGAGAGAGTAAGTTAGGGAGTGAGTGAGTTAGAATAGTGAAAGTGAAAGGGTGGCGGTGGTCTAGTGGTAGGGTACTTGCCTACGGACCTATGGCTCAAGAGGTCCCAGGTTGGAATCCCACCTCTGGCACTACCACCACTGGATCCCTGAGCAAGACCCTTAACCCTGAGTTGCTCCAGGGCGGACTGTCCCTGTAATTAGGACATGTAAGTCGCTCTGGATAAGAGCGTCTGCTAAAATGCCATAAATGTAAATGAAAGAAGTAGGGTATCCTGAGATACCCTCGATCAAGGTACCGTCCTAATCATCTCTCTGGGTGCTGCATATGTCTGCCCCCTGCTGGACAGTGTTTTTATGAAGTCTTTCTGCTGCGTTATGATGAGGTTCTGTTGAATATGTTGTTCTGTTCTGTTGTTTTCAATGATTCACCATAAAGTGTGACTTTCTTTCCAACCTTTTCTGCAGCAAAACTAACAGAGGAGAGTATCGTCAATGAACATGTGAGATGTGAGTTCAGAACAACAAACCAACAAAACAAGAAAAACAGTATTATTATTATTATTATTATTATTATTATTATTATTATTGTTATAACTAATGCTGCTTTAATAGTATTATTTTAATGATAGAGTATCATTTTGTTCTTTGCTTCTTTTTTGCAGTGTCCACTCAGTGTAAGACCCTTTTATCTTTTCTTTTATCTTTTCTTAAGTAGTTTTGTCATCATTATCTACAGACACAGACATACACACACACAAATCACACACACACAGGCTGATCGATGTTGATACTGTCGTTCGCTGCACTGACTGTGTTTCACAAACTAAACACACAGAAGACACTATTCATGCTGTTTCACCAGCAGCCGCAGTAAAATCAGCAAAAAGATTGAAATCTTGCTGCAAAACTAGTTTCTGTGTTAGAGAAAGACAAAAAGACAGAGAATGACAGAGAGAAAGAAAGAATGACAGAGAATGACTGGCTGATCTGAGAAGATCAGAGTCTAAGATAAAACATCCTGAATGCAGATACGCGATAAGGTTCCTGTTTCTGCTGGGAAGACTTGCAAGTTAACACCAGCCATAAACATCTGCAGCACTTTTTCCTCCTAAACCTTAAAGAGAAAATCTGAAATCCTGGAGTTTTCATGTGAGAACCAGTAACTATTGTGTACACATGAGATATTTTCACATTCAGAACCTGGAGAACTTTTATAAACATATGAAAGTGTTGTTTCTGCACATAAACAGTTTTTCATGAACACAACAGACACAATCATGGACTCACCTGAAAGTTTCTTGAACTCACCTGAAAGTTTAATTGAGCCCAAAACAGCCTGAGCACAAACTTTGCGAAAATGAAGTAGAAATAAAATAAAGTGACATAAATGTGACAAGTTGGTAAGTAAAAGAAAAGAAAATGCAGAATTTGAATCCTCTAAGCTTAAGTTTCTCCCCCTCAGTGGTGAACTGGCTGCACAGAGTGGTGGACGTGGGTGAGGAGAACATTTTCTTTATTGATTTGTTTTATTGAACAATTATTTCATCCTGATCCTGATTTCATCCTAATCTGATTGGTTCGTAGTTTCTAAATGTTTTAAATTTTTCATCTCTAGGAAAAGGTATTGCCAATGGAGTGTGTCGAACAGGTAATAGCAGTTTTATTTGTTTATCAAAAACAACAACAGTGACAATGATGTGATGGTCAGGGAAATGTTCAAATTAGCAATTAGAAGAGCTTCACTTAAACGTCACTCAAAGTGTAAGCAGTTCCCAGACTGTTGCTGTAGGACCTCTGGTGGTTGCTAGGTAGTTGGCCTAAGGTGAAAGTCTTGTGTTCCAGGTGGTTACTTGAGTGATTTTAGGTGCTAGGATCTGGGGTGCTGCTAACTGGTTGCCATGGAATCTCTGGCATTGTTTGAAGAATAATACCAATAACAATAGTACCATATAACATCCTACACTATAGTACTGTTGTTTGACCTTTGACCCTTTCTATTCTTCCTGCAGGTAAACTCATCTGAAGCTGATGTTATGGAGGTAAGCCCTATTTAATGGCAGAATGGACTGAAAGACAGTGTCTTAGCAGGGTGCAGGGTGTCATGAGGCACCCAAGAAAAGTAACTTAGTTCAGATGGATTATTTTACCAACATCACTGTCCCACAGAGAAACTGGGGAAATAAAACGTACAGCCATGGCCAAAAGTTTCGAGAATGACACAAATATTAATTTTCACCAAGTTTTTTGCCTCAGTTTTTATGAAGGTAATTATATAAACTCCAAAATGTGATGAAGATGATCAGATTAACTGTAATTGTTTGCAAAGTCCTGCTTTGCCAAGAAAATGAACTTAATTTCCTTTAACTTAAAATTAAATTCAAAATTTAACTTAAAAAATCCAATTTCCACTGCATCTCAGCCACAAAAGGACCTGCCAGGAATAAGAATAAAGCCATGAATAAAGAATAGAACCAAAGCATCCTCCGAGAGCTGCATCTCCCAACCATCCAAGAACCGTTTGGTGAAGAAAAAAGCCTTTTCCAGCAGGCTGGAGCTCCCGGCCATGAGGCAAAAGTGATCACTAAGTGTCTCGATGAACAAAACATCGAAATTTTGGTTCCATGTCCTGGAAACTCCCCAAAACAAAATCCCAATTCTGACAGACTCCAAGCACTGATTTTGCAAGAATGGGTTCCACTAGTCTAGATTCGGCCCAGAAATTGATTGACAGCATGTCAGGGTGAACTGCAGAGATCTTGAAAAAGAAGAACTAACGCTGAAAATATTGACTCTTTACATAAACGTAATGTAATTATCAACAAAAGCCTTTGAAACTTATGAAATCCTTGTGATTCTACTTAAGTTACCATGGAAACATCTGACAAAAAGATCTTAAAACACAGAAGCAGCAAACTTTGTGAGAACCAGTACCTCTCAAATACTGCAGAGAAATTGGAACTCCTCTGGAGGAGTCTGTTTACACCAATTTCTGGAAAATCAGTAGAAATGTCTGTGTGAAAAATAAAAAGGTTGTAGACCTGAGGTGAAAAGTGTAGACTTTACCTTTTGTGCTTTTGCCACCAGGAGGCGCCAGTGATTCAGGCAGGAGAGGAGAAGCTCATCTTGCTTCTTTCAGGACCAGTCTATCTAGACTGATATACCTGCTCTCAGATCAGCCTGACAGCTGTGTTCTTTTGTGTTAATTTCTCTTTTGACCTAACTGAACTACCCAGAATTCCTCTTTACTACAATAAACAGAGCAAATTACTTTTTTGTTTGTTTTCATTCCTCTGGGTGCGTGACAGTCATGCAGTATTTCATTACAGGTGTCAGAAATTTGGAGCTACATCTTGTAAAGCTCCTCTGCCTTTGTGCTCATTCATTATAAGGGAGTTATAATGACTAAATAACATCATTACTGTATTATTGCTGATTTTGGGGGGAATTCGGAAAGTTCTGATGTCCATTGTTGTATCATTTGGTGGAGGACAGGGGACAGCATGGACACTCCGACTGGTTTGCAGTCCCATATGCAGCTGCACTGTGTGTTCTGACACTTTTCCATCAGAACTAGAACTTTATCAGCAGTTTGTGCTGCAGCAGCTCTTCTGTGGCATCAGACTGGTTCCTCGGTTCTCCTTCCTTGGAGCACTTTTAATCGGAACTGAACACAGTCCTAGGAACTCCCTACAAGACCTGTTATGTTAGAGATGTTCTGACCCTGTTTGTCTCTTAGATCCTCACATTCGTCCATTTTTCCTGCTTCCTCTATCAAGAACCAACACTTCACTTACTGCCTGATATTCTGCCTGGAACCACATCAACAGGTTCTCCTGACGAGTGTGCTGATGGGTGTAGATATATTTCTGGATTTAAAATAAAGTGCAGTCAAATTGCAAAGCATTATAATCCAAACAGCATTTATTCAACTGTATTTTATTATTTGTTCAAGTTGGATGAAGGATTTTATTGTATTTTTCTAAAAAGTGATTTTTTGTGAAGTGTTTTTAGATTTGAACAAAACATGTTAATTGGTGTAAAAGTGCTGATGTTGGTTTAATCCGCTGCCTGAACAGGCCGAGTGTTGGATCATTATGGCTCCAAGCCTCATGAACTTCTCTGAACTAAAATCCTTTCCATTCCTCACACGCTGCCCCGGGCCTGTTATACACAATCAGGGTGTGTGTGTGTTTTATATTAGATTTTGATTTATAGGTATATTGTTTTTAAATACATACATATGATATGTGTGTGTTTATATATCTATATACAGGGAACTAAATCCTTATAATATATATTACATATGGGTGTTAAATATTATTACATTATTATTTGGTTTAGATTTGTATTAATGTTTAAGAGTAAACGTCCTGACGGAGTATAAACAGAAGTGTATGTTTGTGTGTGTGTGTGTGCTGCTGTGATGAAGTGCTGACAGTGGTCTCTGGCTGAAGGTCATGTGGTTGAGAAAAGCCCAGATGAGCACAGTATCTGTGTGTGTGTGTGTGTGTGTGTGTGTGTGTGTGTGTGTGTGTGTGTGTGTGTGTGTTTTCTGCTGGTCTGTTCTGTTTTTGCTCTCATAATCAACAGCCCTAGAGCCTGCTGGAGCTTTCGTTTAACACACACACACACACACATACCACTCTCTTTCTAGTATATTCAGCTGCTGTTTTACCAGTGATATGTCTTTCTTACCTGTGCTTTTGTTTCATCTCCTCCAATCTCTACCTCTTTTTCTAGAGGTCTTAATCCAGTCTGTATTCTGTCATTTGGCATAAGAATTTGCAGTGTGGTTCAATTTCAGGTTCTTCATCACCTAGTATCTGGGCATGCTCTCAGTTGCTAATTCCGACCAATCGTCTCATTGAGGGCAATCCGGTAATCAGCTTTTAGTGGGTTGAAATACTGTCGAATGTCTTCCAGTTCATAGCCAATCAATTATCTGAAATGCCAACCAATCAGCTGTCCAGTATCGGGGAGATGTCCATTAACATTTATTGGCGGAATGCTGATCAGTCAGCTTTCAGGAGTCAGAATGACAGCCAATCAGTTCTCATAACACAGACTTTCTACCACTTAACTATGGAAGGCCAACCAATCTGCTGCAATTAGCTGGAATAGTGACAAATCATCTTCAGCTGCAGGAATGCTGAACAATCAGCTCTCTGAGGCAGAAAAAGTTAAAATTTTATATTTCTTCTAAGTTCTTGTATAAAAGAAATGTGAAAAGTAATTTAAGCTACTCTACTCCAATCACCCCCTTCAATTCTGACTCAAATGGGTGTTTATAACAGTTTCTGAGTAGGAGTGTAATTTATTGGGTGTTGTGCGTTTGCATGCTGTTGTTTTTCGGTGGTGGGCCAGTCACAGTATAGCACCACCTGCTGTCCCGGTGACCTGTACCCCAGTCTGAGAGCGAAATCAGAAGGAACTGCAGACAAAGCTCAGCTATTTAAATACACAATTGTGGTGTGAGGCAGCAATCAAGTGCACATTTGGAATATTATTATAAAGTTTAAAAATAAATAATGATACATAATCAGTATTTACACTTCAGATCCCACATAATTCAATCAGAAGTTTGATCCTCACTGCTGTGAAGGCCCTTCAGCTCTGTCCTGCCTCTCAACACTGTAACTGCAGGGCGCTGGTGTGTGTGTTTGTGTGTGTGTGTGCATGAATAAGAGGGTACGATGCATACCACTATTAACTCCAGGGCCAGCTGTTATATAATGAGGCCTCAGGGTATGTGTGTGTGTGTGTGTGTGTGTGTGTGTGTGTGTGTGTGTGTGTGTGTGCCGTATGCAAACAGCTTGTTTGCCTTCACAATGAAAATAAAACAAACACAAAAGTTGTGTAACATGTCATCGTTTGGTATGGCTATATTGCGTGTGCATGTTTGGCGAGTGTGTGTGTTTGTCTTTAATCTAGGAAGAAGTTGCCACTATTTTATATATAAGTGTTTGACGGGTTTCAAAACTCATAGCATTACATTCACAATCAAAATAAAACCTAAGTAACCATGGCAACCATGCTGAGAATACAGGAGATTGTGCTGTGTGTTGTGGCCGCAAGGCTGAGGGAGGTGAGCCTCAGGCTGACTTGACCTGCAGAAGGTGAGAAAAGACAGGATTTTAAATTAGATGTTTATGTTAAATATTTATATATATTTTTATATTGAGCTCCTGTAGAAGAAATGCAGGATTTTTTTTTTCTGATCACTGCAATGCAGTTCAGAGAAATATCTCTAGGGGTGGTGATGGTCTAGTGGTAGGGTACTTGTCTATGGACCTCAAGGGGTCCCAGGTTCAAATCCCACCTCTAGCACTACCACCACTGGGTCCCTGAGCAAGACCCATAACCCTGAGTTGCTCCAGGGGTACCGTCCCTGTAATCAAGACATGGAAGTCGCTCTGGATAAGAGCGTGTGCTAAATGCCACAAATGTAATGTAATCTCTAAAAATTTAAATAATAGTCAATAAAATAAATAACTAAAATAGGAAACTTTTAAAATACATGAAATTAATATACAAATGGAAGAATACAATTTTTAAAAATGACATCAACATCTGTGTATAGATAGATAGATAGATAGATAGATAGATAGATAGATGGGTATGGTTGAGTGCCGGTTCTGCTGGTTCTCTCTGCAGATGGAAGGAAAGTGGTACCTGGTCGGTTTCGCCACCAATGCCGACTGGTTCGTGAAGCGCAAGGCGAGCATGAAGATGGGGACATCCGTGTTGACCCCACAGCCCAACGGAGACCTGGACATGGACTTTTCCAGTCTCAAGTAAGTCCTGCAGCATAAGCACAAACAGAAGGGTTCTAATGAACTACAGTCCACGGTTCTAGATAGTGAATTGTACATAAACCAGTCAGAAACTTGCAGAAACCATTCAGAACCATCTGTCAAAGACACCTTGTCCAGGGGTTAAAGAGGAATGAGTCTTCACTGTGTGTGTGTTGTGTGTGTGATACATCATATCAAACAATCCTGTGTTTATGTTTGTGTGTGTGCTGTGTGTGTGTGTGTGTGTGTGTGTGTGTGTTGTTGTGTGTGTGTGTGTATTGCTGTTGTTGAGAGCAGGCCCACAAGTGGAACCTGTCTGGTGAACCATCTGGCTAAGTCAGACATTAGGAGAATTCCTTCGTAGCCAGCGTGAGTGCACTCAAACACACACACACACACAAACATAAACACAGATTGTTTGATATGATTCATCTTTTAGTTCCATTTTAATCCTCTTTTAATCCTCTGGTCAGAATCAGTGTACTCTCAGTTTAAGTAAAGCCTGATCAATTGATTGATTGCTCTCTGTCTCTGGGTCTCTTTGTCTCTTCCTCTCTCTCCCTCACTCTCTCTATCTCTCTCTCTCCCTTCTTCCCTCCCTTCTTCCCTCTCTCTCTCTTCCACCCTCCTTTCCTCGTGCTCTCTCTCTTTCTGTCTCTCTCTCAGGTTGGGAGAATGATAATGATATGCGTGTGGTGGATGTGAAATATGATGAATATTCTATCTTTCACTGCATTAAGACCAAGAGCGGCTCGTCCCATGTCCTCAACAAGCTCTACAGTGGTCTTAAGCCCATCTTCTTACTCTAACTTTTTGATAATGATGATGGGTTTCTTAACTTTAAGAGGACAGTTCAAAACTACACAGATGTTCCAGTCAGATTTCTAGGAAAAACAGAAATAATGGACGTTTATGTCATTTAGTGTCCATTTATTACATTTATTACACTGTGTGTGTGTGTGTGTGTGTGTGTGTGTGTGTGTGTGTGTGTGTGTGTGTGTGTGTGTGTGTGTGTGTGTGTGTGTGCGCGTGTGTGCGTGTGTGTGCGCGTGTTTCAGGCCGCACCCAGGATCCCAGTCAGACTGTGCTGGACAAGTTCACTCAGATGTCTCTGGAACACGGCGTCCTGCCCGAGAACATTGCTATCCTGCCCAAAAACGGTAAGATTAATTTACACTTTATTGTTGGTTGCTATTGGTAACATTGATAACATAATTAATATTTATTATTTTATAGTTAAGAATTATTGTTAGTGTAGTGGTAGTGTAGTTCCTAACATTCTTTTATGTTTAGTAACATTTTTATCATTTTCTAATGATGTATAATTGCTTCATTTTAAGCTTTCATTTGTTATTATTAGTGTTTGTAAACATAATAATAAAATTTGTAATATTTATTTTCTATATTATTATTGTATTGTTGTTGGATCTATGTGAAGGTGTCACTTATTAATACAAATAATTTCGGCAGTATGGGGTGTAAAGTTGTAAAGCCGTCTGTTTAAAAACTGTAACATTTGTAGTTTTTTATAAACATTTATTAATGATAGTTCTCTCTGTGTGTGTGTGTGTGTGTGTGTGTGTGTGTGTGTGTGTGTGTGTGTTTTCTGTTGTTTTCTTTCTGCTGGTCTGTTCTGTTTTTGCTCTCATAATCAACAGCCCTAGAGCCTGCTGGAGCTTTCGTTTAACACACACACACACACACACATACGCACTTCTTTTCTGAGTATCATTCAGCTGCTGTTTGTGCAGTGATAATGTCTTTCCTTATGTATGCTTTTGTTTTTCTGCATCTCCTCAATCTCTACCTCTTTTTTCTAGAGTCTTAATCAGTCTGTATTCTTATGTTTGAGCGCCAGAACTGCAGTGTGGTTCAATTTCAGGTTCTTCATCACCTAGTATCTGGAACGCCAAGCTCTCAGTTGCTGAATTCCGACCAATCAGCTCTCATTTGGGGCAATCCCGACCAATCAGCTTTTAGTAGTTGAAATACTGTCAAATCATCTTTCAGTTCTCAGCAATCAGTATCTGAAATGCCAACCAATCAGCTGTCAGTATCGGGAATGCCAATCAATTAACATTTGGTAGCTGGAATGCTGATCAATCAGCTTTCAGGAGTCAGAATGACAGCCAATCAGTTCTCATAACACAGACTTTCTACCACTTAACTATGGAAGGCCAACCAATCTGCTGCAATTAGCTGGAATAGTGACAAATCATCTTCAGCTGCAGGAATGCTGAACAATCAGCTCTCTGAGGCAGAAAAAGTTAAAATTTTATATTTCTTCTAAGTTCTTGTATAAAAGAAATGTGAAAAGTAATTTAAGCTACTCTACTCCAATCACCCCCTTCAATTACGACTCGCTCGTTGGTGCCATCTAGCAACAGTTTCTGCTGTAATTAAGTGTAATTTGTGGGTGTTGTCGTTTGCATGCTGTTGTTTTTTCGGTGGTAGACCAGTCACAGTATAGCACCACCTGCTGTCCCGGTGACCTGTACTGATCCCTGAGAGCCCCGAAATCCAGAAAACTGCAGACAAAGCTCTAGCTATTTAAATACACAATTGTGAAAGTGTGAGAGAATGACAATCAAGTGCACACTTTAAGGAATATTATTATAAAGTTTAAAAATAAATAATGATAACATAAAATCAGTCATTACCTTCAGATCCACATAATTCAATCAGAAGTTTGATCCTCACTGCTGCTGAAGGCCCTTCAGCTCTGTCCTGCCTCAACACGCTGTAACTGCAGGGCGCTGGTGTGTGTGTTTGTGTGTGTGTGTGCATGAATAAGAGGGTACGATGCATACCACTATTAACTCCAGGGCCAGCTGTTATATAATGAGGCCTCAGGGTATGTGTGTGTGTGTGTGTGTGTGTGTGTGTGTGTGTGTGTGTGTGTGTGTGTGTGCAAACAGCTTGTTTGCATGCAATGAAAGTAAAACAAACACAAAGTTGTGTAACTGTGATAATGGACTTTGAGGTATGTCTATGTGCGTGTGCATGTTTGTGAGTGTGTGTGTTTGTCTTTACATAATCTGGGGAGGGGGTTGCCCAGCACACTGGCCTATATAAGTGTTTGACGGGTTGCACAGAACTCACCCGAATTTCCACGTTCACACAATCCGAGACTCGACCTGCAGTAGCCATGGCAACCACCATGCTGGGAATGCTGGGAGTTGTGCTGTGTGTTGTGGCCGCAAAGGCTGAGGTGAACCCTCAGGCTGACTTCGACCTGCAGAAGGTGAGAAAAGACAGGATTTTAAATTAGATTTTTATGTTAAATATTTATATATATTTTTATATTGAGCTCCTGTAGAAGAAATGCAGGATTTTTTTTTTCTGATCACTGCAATGCAGTTCAGAGAAATATCTCTAGGGGTGGTGATGGTCTAGTGGTAGGGTACTTGTCTATGGACCTCAAGGGGTCCCAGGTTCAAATCCCACCTCTAGCACTACCACCACTGGGTCCCTGAGCAAGACCCATAACCCTGAGTTGCTCCAGGGGGTACCGTCCCTGTAATCAAGACATGGAAGTCGCTCTGGATAAGAGCGTGTCCTAAATGCCACAAATGTAATGTAATCTCTAAAAATTTAAATAATAATCAATAAAATAAATAACTAAAATAGGAAACTTTTAAAATACATGAAATTAATAATACAAATGGAAGAATACAATTTTTAAAAATGACATCAACATCTGTGTATAGATAGATAGATAGATAGATAGATAGATAGATAGATAGATAGATGGGTATGGTTGAGTGCCGGTTCTGCTGGTTCTCTCTGCAGATGGAAGGAAAGTGGTACCTGGTCGGTTTCGCCACCAATGCCGACTGGTTCGTGAAGCGCAAGGCGAGCATGAAGATGGGGACATCCGTGTTGACCCCACAGCCCAACGGAGACCTGGACATGGACTTTTCCAGTCTCAAGTAAGTCCTGCAGCACAAGCACAAACAGAAGGGTTCTAATGAACTACAGTCCACGGTTCTAGATAACAGTGAATTGTACATAAACCAGTCAGAAACTTGCAGAAACCAGTCAGAACCCATCTGTCAAAGACACACATGATCGAGGGGTTAAAGGGAATGGAGTCTTCACTGTGTGTGTGTGTGTGTGTGATGCATCATATCAAACAATCTGTGTTT
>JABMDN010010658.1:0-10517 GCA_017165825.1 Hepsetus odoe
ACAAGACTAAAGAGATGGTTGTTGACTTCAGGAGATCACGTTGGGACAACACTCCACTTATCATCAACACCTCACCTGTGGAGATGGTCCAGAGCACCAAGTTTCTTGGTGTTCACATCACTGACAACCTCACGTGGTCCCTCAACACCAGCTCCATCACAAAGAAAGCCCAGCAGCGCCTCTACTTCCTGCGCAGACTGAGGAAAGCCCATCTCCCACCTTCCATCCTCACCATCTTTTACAGAGGAACCATTGAGAGCATCCTGAGCGGCTGCATTACTGCCTGGTACGGGAACTGCAACGTCTTAGACCGCAAGTCCCTACAACGGGTAGTGAGAACAGCTGAGAAGATCATCGGGATCTCTCTGCCCTCTGTACAGGACATCTTCACCACTCGCTGCATCCGCAAAGCAACCAGCATTGTGGATGATCCCTCCCACCCGTCCCACACTCTCTTCTCCCTCCTGCCATCCGGAAAAAGGTTCCGCAGCATACGGGCCTCCACTTCCAGGATGGGAAATAGTTTCTTCCCCCTGGCCATCAGACTGTTGAACTCCTAAACCGCCAATATCTGAACTCTTAAACCCAGTCCACTTTGTTGAACCCTTAAACCCAGTCCACTTTGTCACCCTGTATTTATTTATTTATCTCATGTTGCACTCCTGCACTTTATCAGTAACACCGCTCCACCACACTGCCACACTGTGATCTATCTGGGCTGCTTTGTTCCACAACACTGCGGCCCTCTACGGATGATTGTACTGTCTGTCATGCCGTCTGTTGTTGTCTGTCTTGTCTGCACTTGTTGCCCCGTCTTGTGTCTTATGTTGTCTTGTGTCTTGTCTTGTCTTGTGTTGTGTCTTGTCTTGTGTGTAGCACCAGGGTCCTGGAGGAACGTTATTTCGTTTCACTGTGTACTGTGTATATGGCTGAAATGACAATAAATGTTGAACTACACAATCCCAAAAGACTCCAGTCATGACAGCTGAAATAATCCCACATACTTTTATAAAGGTTTATTCCAACAAGCCTACTGGCAAACCTTTTTTATTCCATTTCACTTCAGAAAGTGTTTACAACTCAGTGGAACAGATCTTATACACATGAAAGTGAAAGTGACAACCCTTGTCATTGCGAGGTCACAGCACAGCACACGTGAACCACAACGAAATTGGACCTCTGCATTTAACCCATGCACACAAACACCATGCAGCAGTGGGCAGCTATTGAAAGCGCCCGGGGAGCAGTGATGGGGACGGTACCTTGCTCAACCTAACCACTAGGCCACCGCTGCCCTACGTTAACATAGGTTTATGACCGTGACCTTTATGTAGGCTTATGGCCACCACCCTGAATTAAAGGCCCACTCATCACTGGTTCACTCAAGGAGAGAAACAGTGATTCTGGACGTGATGATCAGACTCAGGAAGGATGTCTGTGCTCTAAACCACAGGGATGTGATTTCAGCAGCACAGTTAAAAAACTTGAGAACAATAACAGCTGTAAACACACACGGTCTGCGTGTTTCATATGAACTTGATACTGTTAGACTTTTTAAAATGTGATCCATCACGACTGTATTAATTACAGACAGTAAATAAACACCCTGCTCATGAGTCCTGAAATAAATGAATAAATGTGTGAATGAATGAAGCTACATTATTACCACATGATCATCATCTGACCAGAGAAGAGATAAAAGTATCCTTCTGTTTAAAAGACCAACTTCTTTATTGACCCAAACATGAAGAAATATCAAGAGCAGGATTAGAACTACAGACCACATAGTTTCACAAAGAATAAAACTCCAGTTCTGGACTGTTCTGATCTCCAGCTTCCTCCAACAGACTCCTCCATGACGTCCTCACTGCTGCAGGAGTGCAGTCTGTAGCACACACTGCACTGAGGGTGACTAACGTCACTGTCACTGAGAGGAAGGTGCACAATAATCCAGGTTCACACCAAGAACCTGAAGACTGATCTGTGTGGTTAGGGTTAGGTTTAGATGTGATGATGTCTGAAATGTGATGGAGTCGCTCTAAAGGCTGCTTCCTGTTCTGATCTGCTGTGTTGATACCAGGTGTGGTTCGGGCGTTGGCCGCATGATCGGAGGATCAGGAGTTCGATCCTCTTCCCAATAGGTACCCTAAGGTACCCTTGAGCAAGGTACCGTCCCCGTCACGCTCCTCCCTGTGATGAGCTGGCGACCTGTCCAGGGTGTGTTCCCCGTCCTTCACCCTGTGTGAGCTGGGATGGACTCCAGCACTCCCCCGTGACCCCGTTTGGGACAAGCAGCAGAAAATTACTGATTTATTTCACCTTTTTTTTGTAAGCAGCCACCGCTGCCCCTGATTTATTTGTTTATTCATTTAAAGTAAAAAAATAGAAAATAGAAATAGAATAAATAGAAATAAAGAATACAAACACACACACACACATACAAATGCCCACAAACACAGACAAACACAGTTTCGATCCCACATCATTTGATATATATTTTTTTTCATATTATGGTGCTAATTTATTTACTGTAAAAAAAAAATTGTATGTTTTTTATTAAATACAACAGTATGAATTTATGTATTTATTGCTGCCACATTATCATTTGATTTGATTTGATATATATATATATAGGGGCAGCGGTGGCCTAGTGGTTAGGGCGTTGGCCACTTGATCGGAGGATGGGGGGTTTGAACCCCTTCCCAATAGGCTTCCCTGAGGTACCCTTGAGCAAGGTGCCGTCCCCGTCCCGCTCCTCCCTGCGATGGGCTGGCGACCTGTCCAGGGTGCGTCCCCCGTCCTCGCCCCGTGTGCGCTGGGTTGGACACCAGCACTCCCCCGCGACCCCGTTTGGGACAAGCGGCAGATAATGGATAATAATAAAAATATATATATATATATAAGGATGGAGGTGGTCTAGTGGTGGGTACTTGCTTACGGACCTGTGACTTAAGAGGTTCCAGGTTGGAATCCCACCTCCAGCACTACCACCACTGGGTCCCTGAGTGTCTCCAGACCCCTAATAAGTAATTAGGACATGGAAGTCACTCTGGATAAGAGCGTCTGCTAAATGCCGTAAATGTAAATGTATATGTTGTGTGTGTGCTTGCCCTCTAGCGGTGAACACCGGGTACTTCAGTCTGCTGCTTCATGTCAGAAACTCGGGCGATTCACAGTTTTCTCCGCCAGAGGGCGCGTTGGTGCGTGTATGTATGGAAGTGTGTTTATGTATGTGTGTCTGTGTGTTTGCAGATATTTTTCTCCATATAAAGTGATGAAAAGATGGTGTGGAATAAAAACAGTCACAATATTAAACAAATGAATATGTCATAAATAATTAAATCACAAAAAATGAATCAGGCACATATATAAAGGAATATATATATATATATATATATACTCAGTCAGTCATTTTCTGCCGCTTTGTCCCAGACGGGGTCGCGGGGGAGTGCTGGAGTCCATCCCAGCTCACACAGGGTGAAGGACGGGGGACGCACCCTGGACAGGTCGCCAGCCCATCGCAGGGAGGAGCATGACGGGGA
Organism: Hepsetus odoe; assembly: GCA_017165825.1. NCBI lineage: Eukaryota > Metazoa > Chordata > Actinopteri > Characiformes > Hepsetidae > Hepsetus > Hepsetus odoe. The sequence goes on from JABMDN010010658.1 coordinate 3,543, forward strand.
CGGTACCTTGCTCAAGGGTACCTCAGGGCAACCTATTGGGAAGTGGTGCGAACCCCCGACCCTCCCCGACCGATCATGTGGCCAACGCTGCCCCTATATATATATATATATATATATATCATCTAAGACCATCCAAGACTGGAGTAGGTTCCTCCTGGCGTGCTGTTACAACTGGCAACACGACTGGGCAGAGTATCTCAGTTAGGTAGAATACGGCCAAAACTCTTTGCATCACTTTTCCATGAAAACGACCCTGTTTGAATCTGTGCTGGGCTACAAACCACCACTCTGCCCTTGGGATCCCACACCCATGGATGTCCCGAGTGAGGACGCCAGGTTCCAGGGTGCAGAGCGGGTCTGGGAGCACACATCGACCGGGCAATTCAATGTTTCCTCACCCAGGCAGACAGACATCGGAAGGTGGCTCTCCACCCGTGACCTCAACCTTAGGTTGCCATGCAGAAAATTATTCCCCCGGTTCATAGTTCCATTCATGGTGAAGGACAGGATTAACCCAGTAACATATTGTTATTTCAATTTGGATATATCACACACTCTAATCTTCAGATGAAGTTGAGTGTCTTGATCAGCAGGCTGATCCACTGATGTTTTTCTCCAGACTGCACTGCTACAGTGCTCTCTACAGGAATGCAGTCTTCTCCCCCTTTCCTGTTACCTGGAGCCCAGTTCTGGTAGCAGACAGAGAACCCTTGAAGCTTTCAATGAAATGTTAGACAAAGAGCTTCATGTTTCCTCTTCAATGGATGGAAACAAGGGTGTGATGTTATCTCTCATGCAATGGAGGTGGAGTTTATTAAGAAAGATATACAGAGAGATAAAACTGTAGATGAACATAACGTGAGGTGAAGAGGGTCAGAAACACATCACTGGGAAGAAAACCAGCAACTTTGGCTTTTCTTTCAGGGTGTTTGTAGGAAAAACAGGAGAAGAAGTTTTCCAGTAGGACCATGATGATCTTCATGATGCGAGTATGAATCATTTTAAATGTTCTATTTTCTGTGATGATCTTCACCAATAATGTCAGTGCAGTAGTTTAATGAAATGTCATTAAGTTCTCATTTCTGATCCAAACCTTTAGGTTGTGAAATAAACTTTCTCTCAGAAATGGAGCTGAAATGGATTACAGTCACTCTTCTGTTCTCAGGTCAGTGTGAACTTTGTCCCCACCAGTTCAAGACTAAACTAGACTCCCAAATTTAAACTCTTCTTAGTCCACAGACATGTGAAAGGCTGAGTGTGTGTGTGTGTGTGTGTGTGTGTGTTTCAGGCATGAGCTGAGCTAAAGACTACATTTAAACATTTATTTAACAATAATCTTTCATCTCACAGCTGTGTGTGGTGGATCTGGATACGTTCCTCATCGGTATCACTTTATGGATGAGAGTAAAACCTGGACTGAAGCTCAGAGCTACTGCAGACAGACCTACACTGATCTGGCCACCATCAACAACAGGGAGGAGATGAAGACACTCAATGCTACTCTCCAAAAGAAACCCAGTGGTTATGTTTGGATTGGTCTGGATGGAGGACACACTGATAAATGGCTGTGGTCTCTGGCAGATGGAGATTTCTACAGAGAGGGATACACTTACAGAAACTGGAACAGTGGAGAACCAAACAACGGTGCGGGGAATGAGTACTGTGTTGTGATGAGAAACGATGGAACCTGGAATGATGACAGCTGTTACAGAATGTTCCCTTTTGTTTGTTATGATGGTAAGAACCTAGAGATACGTCTTAATAAAAGAAAGGATCAATTGTCATTCAGAAGTGAAGAATCCTGTAGATTGATTAAATATTATTGTGCATCAATTTCATCCAACCTTAAGAGTCCTTCTGAGAGTTGTGGGGCAGAAATCTGCTAATAGTAACTGAGATACATTAATATTATTTTCAGAAAAGAAGACACTGAAAGATACATATTCATTGATGAGACAAAGACCAGGCCTGATGCTCAGAGGTACTGCAGAGAGAGATACACTGACCTGGTCAGTGTGAGGAACCAGACTGAGAACCAGCAGATATGTAATGAGTCCATAAACAGTACCACACACATCTGGATCGGCCTGTTCAATGACTCCTGGCAGTGGTCTGATCAGAGTAAGTCCTCGTTCAGATACTGGAGTTCAGGACATAATAAATATGGACACAGTCAAACATGTGCTGCTGTGTCAGTGACTGACCAGGGTTACTGGAATAATGTGATCTGTGATACAAAAATCCCCTTCATCGGCTACGAGAGTGAGTTATTTCAATTCAGTAGTTCAGTAGGACACACCAGCATGTCTGAACCTTTGACTGATCTTTGCTTCTGTATACAGATAAGTTGATCTTGGTGAAGCAGAATCTGACCTGGAGAGATGCTAGGAGATACTGCAGGGAGAATCATGTGGACCTGGTCTCAGTTCACTCTGAGGAGATCCAGCTCTGGGTGATGGAGGGGGTACAGAAAGCCTCCACTGAACTAGTGTGGGTGGGCATGCGCTACACCTGCACTCAGGGTTTCTGGTTCTGGGTGTCTGGGTTCTCTGTCTGCTACCAGAACTGGGCTCCAGGTAACGGGAAAGGGGGAGAAGACTGCATTCCTGTAGAGAGCACTGGAGCAGTACAGGCTGGAGAAGAACATCAGTGGATCAGCCTGCCTGAAACCAAGACACTCAACTTCATCTGCACCATCTATGAAGATTAGAGTGTGTGTTGTATCCAAATTGACTAAACCTGGGTTTCTCAGTCTCAGTTATCAGTTGCCTGTTATACTGGACATCCAACTGGGATATTGTTCTAGCTCCACTTCCGGTAGATATTTGAAAGTTTATTTCCTACTTTTTATGATCAGCTCCAGCATTTTATCCACCTGATTCTATTGTACGGGTCCCAAAGAGCTCTGACCCACTGAGGCAAAATCTCTTCGTCGTATAAACTGACACCAGGACGTTATCAGTAGATCTTGAAAGTGAAAGTGACAACCCTTGTCATTGTGAAACACAGCACAACACAACGCAACGAAATTAAACTTCTGTGTTTCACCCATACACACATGTGCAGCAGGGGGCAACTAAAGAAAGCACCCGGGGAGCAGTGATGGGGACAGTATCAGGGCAACCTACTGGTAAGGGAATCGAACCCACAATCTTCCGATTCAGGGCAACTCCCTAACCACTAGGTCACCGCTGCCCAATCCAGATGGGCCTCCACAGATCAGACTAGTTTGTGCGTTTTACTGACACATGGAAAGAGTGAGAGACTGGTCATATAGAAAACCTGATCCAACCCTTGCAAAATATTATTTGAGCTCTTCAACACTTCAGAGATTGCACTTCTCTCCTTACTGGGCTTCCCTCTTGTGTCGTTTACAAAGCATCCAGACTGCAGCGGCTTTTCTGATCTATAACATCCTTAAATTATCACAAGTGATTACCCTTCAGAGTTCACTCCACTGAGCAAAATCAGAAGTAAGACACTGGCTCGAGGAGCTCATCACTTCCAGGACTCAGAGCAACACACTTGAAGGGCATCTTAAGTTCACAACTAGCTGACCCTTCTTGTGTCTCTGTCTGCTTCAGAGGTAATGTTATAATCATCCATGCAACATTAAAGAGGTATCTCATCCTCCTACCACTGAGGAGTTTTCTGATAGACTCAGAGAACCTCTCTGAGCCCAAAAGAAAGTCCTTCTCCCCAGACTCCAATATCCACAATTTTGCTTTCAGCCATTCTTGGATTTTGGGTCATTTGTTGAAAAATGACCTGCAACATAAGCTGAGCTTCTTGACACTGGGCAGTATGTTTCACTTCATTTTGTTTAAAACTTCATTTTTCAAGGCTACCCAAGCCAGACTCAACAAAGCATCACTGAAACAAAACTGAGCTTTTTCTACATTTCACTGTTGACATGGTGATTATTTTTTATATGAAAGGCTGTTCAAGATCCATTTTCACCAATTTCAGTGCCATCTACTGTTTATGCTATCCATCAAATCAAACTGGGCTTGGATTTCCTCTTTTGGCAACATCCTGGGATGACCCATAACCTTATATTTCTTAACAATATTTGCAGCAGTAGATAGATGACACTGTTTGGATGTGGTCTTATAACCTTTACCTTTAACATGTTAAGTCTATTTCAGAGCTCCTCAGCAAACTCTCTCCTCATCTCTCTCGTACCTTATGATCCATGTTCAGTGCGGCACAAACAGTGATACCAAGCTACATAGTGGCAAATGTTCTCATATTAAATCAGCTGATTGGCTGATAAAGAAATAATTAGTCTTAGTCATTTTATAATTTTAAGGATGATAACACAACTGTCCAGGACATTTCTAATAACGTATTTACTGAACAATAAATTCTTTCTTTTCATACTTTTATTGGTTTACTTTTCACACACTGAAAACAAACCATTATGTATTCCACCAACAAATTTGTCCACGTGTGTAAGAGTTAGGTGGAGTTGACCAGAAATAAATGCAGAGCCAGGAGTCTTCAACAGACAGTCAGGTGATGGTCAGGTGAGCAGTGAAAGGAGCTCTGATCAACCATCTGACCAACCAAGAATAGTGTCGGGTGTTTGCAGGAAGAACGGAACAAAATAACACAAAGAACATCATCCAGCTGTTCTGGTTTCCACACGTTTAGAAGATCCAGACTGCTTTTGTACCAAATGATGATTCTAATCACCTGTTGGGAATCACAGCCTTTTACCTCATTATCACCCTACATTATTAATATATAGATGTTTATTAACAAATGAAATAAAGTCTATGAGGCCAAACATGAAATATCTTAGGTTCTTACTGACTATGAAATAAATATGAAGAATGACTTTTTTCACATTAAGCGGAAGAATATGGATGGATGGATGGACTATTTTCACACTGTCTCAGCCTTTTCTGTGTCTGTGACAGTAGCGCTCTGCTCTGATTGTGCACACCTGTACACACTTTGGTGACAGGTGTGCTTCACTGGCTTTATAAGCCCCAATGAGTGAGAGCAGTGCGGTCATTGTGTTTACTTTTACACGTTATGTTCAGTGTAAATTTGGTTTAGGAGTTCTGTGCACATGGTAACTGTTAAAAACGTTAAGTACGAAGCTCTTGGCTATGTGTGGATGTCCAGTCTACACCACCCCCACGTTACAGTCTGCCTTGTTTAACTAGTACACACAGCAGCCTTTTCACTCTTTCATTCATTACTGATTAAAATTAAGATTGATTATTTCAATAGAAGTCTGGATCTCATTATGATGAACTCTATCCACTTGTGTTTACACTGGGTATTAAATCTGATCAGCTCCACTGATCATATAGCTGCACACTGTTGACTGTAGTAGATCTTTTTCCCTCTTCATTACTGAACCCTATCCAGCAGAAATTATCTGGGTGACCGTTCTCAGCTCTTCTACTGAACCTGTCTGTGTTTGATTTGTTCTCATCTGCAGATTAGCTTTGTGTAATCTTGGGAAAAAGACGTGTGAATATCTGGGATCAGTTTTACAAAATGAGACCTTGTCCCTGAAAGAACTGGATCTCAGTAAGAACAACCTGCAGGACTCAGGAATGGACGCACTCTCTACTAGACTGAAGGCTCCACACTGTAAACTGGAGATTCTCAGGTCAGAAACACAAGATGAAAGTGAAAAAAAAGTGAAAGTGACAACCCTCGTCATTGCGAGGTCACAGCACAGCACACAGTGAACCACAACGAAACTGGACCTCTGCATTTAACCCATGCAAAGATTGTGCATCTATTGAAAGCACCCGGGGAGCAGTGACAGGGACAGTACCTTGCGGGGGCAACTCCCTAACCACTAGGCCACCGCTGCCCCATCTGAACTCATTTCTGTTTTGCAGACATTTTCTAATTCTAGTCTCATTTGTAGCACAGACACATGATGGTGAGTTAAACTGGCTAAATATGAAACATCTGCTTTATAAAAATATGATTTGCACTTTTAGAAGGCTCTAGATATCAGATTTAATCAGGATGGTTTAATGTTCAGGAGACAGAAACTGAAGCCTGGCCAGATAAACTCTCACACCAGTTCAATACAATTATACATCTTCCCCAGTTCTATACACCAATGTGGACGTTCAAGTAGCGGGTTACAGTGAGTGGAGCGTGTAGTTTAACTAATTCTGTCTCCAGAAAATCTGTGACTGTTTCTGTATTTCTAAAATTCATGATGTTTATGATCATTTAAAATAATATTTACATTGTAAGAGCTTGAGTTAAATTGTAAGAACTGAAGCTGAGCTGTTAGAATATTGATTTGCTTAGATTTCTCTTTTGTTCATTCACTGCATTTTGTTGATTGATGAAAATAAATGATGAACACTTCCATTTCTGAAATCGTTCTTTGTTTATAGCATTTTTTCACACCTGCCTGAAACTTTTGCACAGTACTGTATATGTTTATATATGTATTATACATGTTCCCACTGCTTACAATGAATAGTGTTTAATCTTCAGAGCTTTAAGAGCCTCCATTATACTCTGATTGGTAGACAATAAGCTGATTTAAATTAGTTTTCCAGAAAATCTCATTAATCCTGATTTAAATTCAGGAACTGAAACACACTGCAGTGTAAACACTTCAAACCCAAGAGCTCAGCACCAGATCCTGAATACACAGCAGCCTCTGTCCAGCACTGATGAACAAACTCCAGTCAGAGTTCACCAGATGATCAGAGTAAAACACCTGTCTAGAACACTAGTGCAGTGAACGCAGAACCCAGTCTAAAGTATTGGGTTATCAGTCCTGAACAGAGAGACAGAATCTCTCCATGTTCAGAGATTCACAGCAGAGACAAATCCTCACACACAGGATCAGTGAGCACAGTCTGACCAGAGAAACGAGCAGCTATAAAATCCTGACTGAACAGAGACGATGATGAAGAGTGTGATGATGACTGGGTGTGAGCACGGAGACTGCACTGGGTGTGAGCACGGAGACTG
>JABMDN010010670.1:0-10738 GCA_017165825.1 Hepsetus odoe
GTCACTAGCTGGAGAGCTGTAGTTTAAGGTTTAGGTCAGTTCTAGATTTGTCAATAGCTGGAGAGCTGTAGTTTAAGGTTTAGGTCAGTTCTAGATATTTCACTAGCTGGAGAGCTGTAGTTTAAGGTTTAGGTCAGTTCTAGATTTGTCAATAGCTGGAGAGCTGTAATTTAAGGTTTAGGTCAGTTCTAGATATTTCACTAGCTGGAGAGCTGTTATTTAAGGTTTAGGTCAGTTCTAGATATGTCACTAGCTGGAGAGCTGTAATTTAAGGTTTAAGTCAGTTCTAGATAGTCACTAGCTGCAGAGCTGTAATTTAAGGTTTAGGTCAGTTCTAGATATGTCACTAACTGGAGAGCTGTAAGGTAGGTTTCAATCAGTTCTAGATATATTACTAGATGTTCAGTTGTAGTGTTACCGGGTTTTAAGCCGTTCTAGATATTTCACTGATTGTAGAGAGATTTGAGTCAGTTCTAGATATGTGACTGACACTAGAGCTCCGGTGATAGTGTTACAGTTGGTTCTATGTCTTATGAGACAATGTAAAGTTGTAGTGTAGTGTAGTTCTAGATATGTCAGCATTTGAAGATGTGACATTCTTACATTCTTTACTTTGAACTCCAATAAAAACAATCTACTGAAAATAATCCACATGAACTTCACCGCTTCACTTTCATCACCGTCTCTACTAGTTCTCCATCACGGACACACACTCCACACACCCTGAACTCCACCGTCCACTCTCCCTGTCCTCTCTCTCTCTCCTTCACTCTGTCCTGCACCGATGGACACACAGAGGGACGTCTCTTCTGTGTTTGTGTCCATTTAGTCCGAGACGGTCTGGATGTTGAAAATTCGATGGAAAATAAAAATAATGGAGGATTTCGTCAGACTAAATAAGGAGTCTTTTATGAAAATGGAAGCAGAAAGGATATCTGGGATCAAATTTAGGAGGAAAGGATTGTTAGATAAATACTCCATAGTCAAGTATTGGAAATTTGTTTCTTGGCATTACAGCAGAATGCTAAACTGTGTCAACAACTCTTTCCCAGCATAATACTGTGATTTTTTTCCATTTAAGTTCAGTGTTTTGTTCTGAGCTCCTGGCCCGGCAGCACTGCAAGTACAGACCGGACACCTTTGAAAAAGATCTCGCTTCCTCTCAGCTTGTATCACAGCAGCAATCTCGAACTAATACAGACATATTGGCCGTCTTTTCTCTCTTTAACAAGAAGACGAAGTATTGCTGTGGCTGAGGTCCAAGCTTTTGTCCTTGTCCCCCTCCCCTCTGTAAACTATCGTGGGTGCTATTTAGCGCCGTCCTGGGCCGATGCACTTTCTGAGGTGGGGCAGGTGAAACATCATTCTGTCTCAGACTGGAGCTGCCTATAAATGGATTAGCGATGGCCTAATGTTTAAGAGTCCGGATCAGAAGGGTTCAAGCAGGTTGCCCTGAGGTTCCCTTGAGCAAGGTACCATTCCCATCACTGCTGCCTGCGTGCTGGATATGGCTGCTCCATGCTGGACGGTGTATGTAAAATAGAGAGGATGCATTCTGTTGTGGTTCACTGTGACAGTCACTTTCACTTTCATCAAGAAGACCGACAGCCAAATTCCATGTGGTTATTTTCTGGATTATACCACATTATGAGGAAATGATAATTTAGGCATATGGCTGTCCATTTAGTCTGAGACGGTCTGGATGTTGGGACGGTGATGGAGGATAAAGATAATGGAGGATTTTATCTCCAGTGTTCGGACTGAAGTAAGTCTGTTCTGAAGATGGAAGAAAGGAGAGATATTTGGGTTTAAATGTAGGGAGGAAAAGGAAACACCGTCAGTGCTTGAATACTCAATTTATCTACAGTTAACTAAGTATTTAAATGTCATTACTTCCCATCTCTGAATGTTTTCTTCCATATTTTCTTTCCCAAAAATGGCATGGCAACTTTTCAAACTGACACAGAAGCATCATTCAGCAGCGTTTTCGATTAACAACAGTGTAATGAAATCTCAGTAACGAAGAAATTAGTTTACAGTCTTTAATGAAGTTAGGAAGTCATGGTTGTAGTGAGAAGAGAAAAGACAGAAAGCACTTCCAGTCAGTTTTCCGAAAATCAAAACAACAGCTGAGGGACGAGCCTGGTCTAAATAGTAGGCTGTGTAAATCAGTCAAACATCAGCATGAATAATTTTAAAGATCCATCCCATAGAAGAGTATCCGCTGGCGACAAGCCTTCAGAGTATAAAGTAAAAAGTAAAAAGTACAGGAATGTACTGAAAGTATAAAGTAAAAAGTACAGGAATGTACTGGAATGTATTGAGCTGAAATGCCAAACACTGTAAAATTACTTTAATATTGTCATTATATTCATAATCAGAAGTTCACTCGTTAAAAAAACAGCAAAAAAAGTACAAGTACAATGATTACTCAGTACAAGTTTAAAAAGCACAGGAATGTACTGAGGGTGTAAAGTAAAAAGTACAGGAATGTACTGAGAGTATAAAGTAAAAAGTACAGGAATGTACTGAGACTCTAAAGTATAAAGTACAGGAATGTACTGAGACTCTAAAGTATAAAGTACAGGAATGTACTGAGAGTGTAAAGTATAAAGTACAGGAATGTACTGAGAGTGTAAAGTGAGACGTGTCTCCTCTGAAGGACGTTTGTAGCATCTGTTGGTGCTGATGAAGAAGAAGAAGAAGAAGAAGAAGAAGAAGAAGAAGGCAGATCTAGAGAGAAGGATCAACACTGGGGCTCAGTATGGATCAGTAAAGGTCACGACTGGAACAACTGTGGTCTAAAGTCCTTCCAAAGTCCAGTCCGACTCTGTTTATCTCCTGCAGCCAAAACTCTTTTCCCCAAAAATTGAGGAACTGAAGAAAAAAAAACAAGAAGTTTTTTCACCATCCGTGACACTTACACGTGCTTATCTGAACATCTGAGGACTTTTAAGGGATTTCTGTGATTTCATTTACATCTGAAAGACACAAACAAAGACACTTCCTGATAAAGCATGAAGTACAAACCGCATTCATGAGAATATTCTGGATTTTATTCCTTCACTACTTTCTATATCGATCGTTTCTACTTATCTATTGTTTTCACATTTTTACTTTATTTTTATTTTACTACTTTATTTCCATTTGATCTTATTCTTATAACGCTACCTTCTACTTTGTCTTTCCACAGGGGGACACGGGGACACATTTCACTGCCGGATGTCCTTACAAACTGTGCATGTGAGAAATAAAATCTTAAAACCTTCACTGAGACCCTTAAAGAAACGGGAAAGAAAGAATCTCTGTATCACACTTCGGCCACGCTGGGCCCATTTGATGGGACGTCCTGGGATAAAAGGCGAACTGTCTGCACAGGAAACAGAAACACCTTTGGGCCGTTTAGCCTGGATTATAATCCAGACATGGACAAAACTCAGTCCCTAAATATATCAAAATAAGAGTGTTTATATAAAAACATCAAAATAAATCATCTACAGTAAAATAAAGCATTCATCCATTTTTAATGATTTCCTGATAAATAAAATGGAGCAGAAGTTTTGACTTGTACGTAATGAAAATTCATTGTTTATTTCAACGTAAAAAAGGACAGGATGTGTATTTATTTATAGCTTTTGCACAAATAAATCCTTCAATTAATTTAGAAATAAATTCTTGCCGTTAGCCCTTAAGTTTTTGCCAATTTTCTTCACTTTAAAGAGTTTTTTTTAAACACAAGAGTTTTTTATTCATTTATATTGGAGATAGAAACTGTCCATGATTGCTTGGAATAAAACCTTCTGATGAACATTAAAAGTTTACACTTTACACTGACATTGTTTTGTCACTTCTTTTGTAAATTTGCACACCCGGGTGTTGGTGTAACACTAACGATGTACGTTTACTGTTTAAAAAGGGACTTTTAGCAGGCAGCCACCCTGAAGTCGAGTAAATATTTAATATTGACGGGCTACACCCTTCGGGACGCTGTAAAAACTACATTAGCTGCAGAGCAGGACAGATCGATCTCAGAAAGACTCGAGGAAGAGCTGATCGATTCGAGCACAAATCGAAATATTGATTATTTCGGTCCAGCCCTGAGATCAGGATCATTCAACCTGATTACTGACCGACTCTGAAAATGCCAAACTTGATCACTGAAATGAAATTCTGTTTCAATTAAATTTACACTGAAACTATTTAAAAGCTGATAAACTTATTTGTGCAAATAATGAATAAACAAATGCATGAATTTAAGGTCCTGGTTTGAGAGACGAGCTCATGCAGGAGACAACGTCCCCACCTTTTCTCCTCTGAGCGCTTCATGCAGATTATTTTATTTTTCTAATCGCTTGAACATGAACGTACTCTTTTCTGTTTTAATTTTACATTTTATATATTTACATGTTCCTGTACTTTTTACTTTACACTCTCAGTACATTCCTGTACTTTACACTCTCAGTACATTCCTGTACTTTATACTCTCAGTACACTCCTGTACTTTTACTTTACACTCTCAGTACATTCCTGTACTTTACTTTATACTCTCAGTACATTCCTGTACTTTTACTTTACACTCTCAGTACATTCCTGTACTTTTACTTTACACTCTCAGTACATTCCTTTACTTTTTACTTTATACTCTCAGTACATTCCTGTACTTTTTACTTTACACTCTCAGTACATTCCTGTACTTTTACTTTATACTCTCAGTACATTCCTGTACTTTTTACTTTTATACCCTCAAACCAGGACCTTTAATTCTTGCATTTATTTATTTATTATTTGCACAACTAAGTTAATTATCTGTGAAATAGTTTCAGTGTAAATTTAAATGAAACAGAAATTCATTATGTGTGTGTGTGTGTGTGTGTGTAAAATTATTACAAAAAGAAAAAATTGCAAATTACAAGTTGACTGTTGTTAAAGTAAGATCGCAGATGTGTCAAAAAAATAATAAAAAAATAATAATAAAAGTTGAGTAAAACAAATATGTCAAAAATAAATTGATTAAAAATTTGGAAAATGCATTAAAAGCGCAGTATTTCTCACGCAGGGTCCTAAATGTGTCCGAAATAAACACAAAGTTGTACAAAGTCGAAAAAAGCGCAGTATCGTCAGAGCGGACCGATCAGAACCGGAAGTTGGGTATCGCGGTTTCTGACTGGCTGGTTCACCTGTGAGAGTTGAGCGGCTGACTCTTCAGCTCGTAGTAGGTTTTAGTTTCCTCCTGAAATTCCTCCCCGACTTCAAAATCCGCCACGATCCCGGACTCGGACTGCATCCCGGGCCGCCGCTGCGCCTCAATCCGCGATGAAACCGGAGGAGCTGCTGCTCGCTCGCGCTGTCGGACTCGCGAAGTCGCCGTGATGTGAACCGTCCGCTCCTCTCCGAGCTCCGCACGCGCACTGTTTACTCCTCTGTAGTCCTTCCGGACCCGCGGAAAGCGGCGACCAGCGGAGGCGCGCGGCTCCGGAAACTACAACTCCCACAATGCACCGCGGCCGTATCTGACAGTGTCAGCACCCTTTTCTTATTGGACGCCTCGGGAATTCGGTCAACTTCATCGAGTTATTGTTTATTATTTATGTAGATCGTTCAAGATGTACACAAAATAAATGTACATATTTTTATGAAAATTACACACACTAGACATTTTAATATATCTTTATTTTAATAAACGTATTAATTTTATAATCACATTGGAATTTGTTATAAAAACGTGCTATATATCTATATAAATATTTAAAATGTGGTTTGTTTGGATGAAAAATATAATTTATAAAAATAAATGTCTACTTTGATAAATTCCACACATACTATTTTTTTATGTTTATTTTTATTAAATATACTTTTATAATAATATATTTATACAATAGACCATCCATATTTGTTTCTCTTGTGTCAATAAGATAAATTAATTTTTAGATTTTCTTTTTAATTTGTATACATTTTTGAAGCAGCTCAACAAGTTAAAAAATTCTATTTATATATTATTTATACAGTAATTCTGGGGGAGATCACACAGCACTATAGTATATCCCTAAAAGCTTTGTTTAAAACTTTATTCAGAAGGTTTTTATTTTGGGTATTTTATACCCTATGGTATGTATGGGTAGTGTGATGACCACTAGGTGTCAGTATAACTCAGAACACAGGGTTCCAGGCCTCCACCCTGAGAATAGAACAGTAAATATTTAGACCTGGAACAGGCCTGGCAGGCTCACCTTCCCTCCTGATCCTGAAAAAGAGTTTCATATGTTTCTGATAATCACACTGATAATCACACTTCCATCACCCCAACAGAAGCGGAGTGAAGCGATTTGCTGTAACACTTCGTTCGGATGTATCAACATCGATGCGTGGAGCGAGTGTGTGTTTTAACAGGGCTCTGATAATTATCCTGACATTCTCACACACACTGTCAAAGAGTGATGTCACAGCACCCTGCAGACCTTCACACACCCCACCCCAGGACACATGGTCACCCTGCAGAGAGAGGGGTCCTGGGGAGAGAGAGAGAGTGTGTGTGTGTTTGTGTGTGTGTGTGTGTGTGTGTGTGAATGTATCAGGGGTTTTCACACACCTTGAGAGGTCAAGGGAAAAAAATACTCTGGATGAGGGGCACACACTCTCTCTCTCTCTTTTTCTCTGTCTGTCTCTCTCTCACTCACTCTGTCTCTGTCTCTCTCTCTCTCTGTCTCTCTGTCTCTGTCTCTCTCTCTCACTCACTCTCTGTCTCTGTCTCTCTCTCTCTCTCTCTCTGTCTTCTCTCTGTCTCTCTCTCTCTCTCTCTCTCTGTCTCTGTCTCTGTCTCTCTCTCTCTCTCTCTCTCTCTCTCTGTCTCTGTCTCTGTCTCTCTCTCTCTCTCTCTCTCTCTCTCTCTGTCTTCTCTCTGTCTCTCTCTCTCTCTCTCTCTGTCTCTGTCTCTGTCTCTCTCTCTATCTCTCTCTCCCTGTCTTTCTCTCTCTCTCTGTCTGTCTCATTAAACAGACACAAACACACACTTGAAAAACACACACACATACAAAATAGCAAGCATACACTTATACACACACACACACACACACACACACCGTCTGTCTTACTCCATTCACTCACTAAAACATGAATTAAATCAGAGACAGTGAGTCAGTTTTGTCTTTAATGCCTGCAGGGACGTCCATATGACCAGGCTGTCCTGAGCAGCACACACACAGAACATCAACTGAAATCACGAGGAAGTTTAAAAAGTCTCTCTGAGCAACAGCCTCTGTACCAAATACCAAAACAGCTGATTTAAAAACCCTAAAAATACTTCACCAAGATGAGATTTGTTTATAGTGTGTATTAAAAAGGACAGACAACTACATTAAAATGAAAGGAGTGAACATTGAGAGAAAAGGTAATTTAATCACCATTAAAAATAAATTCACCTAAACACTGTTTTTCTTCATTTTGTTACAAGAAAATATTAGATATACTTTAAACGTGTACAATTCACTATTTCATAGCCTGTAGAAACATTCATTCATTCATTTACTGATCTCAGAACAGTTTTTCTGAAATTGTGCCTTAATGAACTAAACAATATGCACCAGTCTGCCTGATCTCAGATCAGTTTTTGATCAGTGTAATGTAACTTCCTTTTTTTGTTTGTTTGTTTGCCTTCTCCTTCCAGCTGCTCTGGTTAGAGGTCACCACAGCAGATCATTCTGCATGTCCTATCATGTCTTCCTGTCCTCTTAATCTTCCTCTTTCACACTGTCCTCCATAAACCTCTTCTTTCTTCTTCCTCTTTTCCTCTATCCTGGCAGCTCCATCTTCAACATCCTTCTCCTGATATAATCCTCATCTCTCCTCTGGACACGTCCAAACCAACACACTACTCTACAACCTGAGCTGTTCCTCTAATACACTCGTCCCAAATCCTGTCCATCCTCGTCTCTCCCGACACAGATCTCAGTGTCTTTAACTCTGACACCTCCAGCTCCACCACCTGTCTTTTCATCACCGTCTCCAACCCGTATAATATAGCTGGTCTCATTACTGTCTCCAACCCATATAACAGAGCTGGTGATACTACTGTCTCCTTTACTTTCACTCTTGTTGGTCCCCATCTGTCACAGTTCACTCTTGTCTCCTGTTATTGTTGAGAAGGTTGTGGGTTCTATCCCCAGTCTGGGTTTTTATGTGCAGAATGTTCTCCCCGTATTTTTGTGGGTTTCCTCCTGGAGGTTCAGGTTTCAGCATGGAGGTCAAGTGGAAAGCACTGTTGCCTCACACAGCACAGTCTCACTTCTCTAACTTTGTCTCCAAAATGTCCAAGCTGAGCTGTCCTTCTAATCCTAATAAAATCATAATAATTTCCAATCCTGTCCATCTTCGTCAGACCCAATGTCAGCATCTTTAACTCCTCCAGCTCTGCCTCCTGTATTTTCATCAGGGCCACCATCTCCAATCCATATAGTATAGCTGGTCTCACTACCATCCTGTAAATCTTTCCTTTCACTCTTGCTGGTACCCGTCTGTCACAGATCACTCCTGTCACTCTTCTCCACCAGTTCCAACCTGCCTGCACTCTCTTCTTCACCTCTCTCACGTTCATTCCTCTCCTCTCTAGAGCAGATCTCCATCTCTCCAGGTTTCCTCAAGCTGCTCCCTACTCTCACTGCAGATCACAATATCATCAGCAAACATCATCAACCATCATCCAGAGACTGTCTAACCGTCACTCCCACTGCAGATCTCTCCACTTTCACACTGCCCTCATACATATCCTGAACTACTCTCACATACTTCTCTGTAACACCTGACTTCCTCATACAAAACCACAACTCCTCTCCAGACACCCTGTCATATGATTTCTCCACAAAGGCACAATGCTAAAATTGTGTTAAACAATCTGGTTAGAAACTCCACTGCCATCTCTCCTGAACACCTCCATATTTCCACTGGTATATCATCTGGACCATCAGCTTTCCATTCTCGTTGTTCTCATATTTGATTCTGCAAAATATTTGCACTGGATGCCCTTCCTGACGTAACCCTCGCCATTTATCCGGGCTTGGGACCAACACGAAGAAATAAACCAGCTTGAAAATCCTTAGTGGCTGGATTACACGACAGGTGGGCTGTAGTTTGTTATAACATAGTAAATTAAGGTGAGGCAGTGAGGAAATGCCTCGTTTCAGTTTTTAACAGCCCAGACAGCTTGGCTCACACCTCAGACTGAGACGGTCGCTGATGTTCGGCCCAGATGGCGGTTCTCAGCATGACCTACACACACACACACACACACACACACACACACACACACACACACACACACACACACACACACACACTGGTATATTCACATTATTACTCATAGAGCGAAATCCATAAAAGCTTTGTGAACTGAGGGGGGCGGAGCTTAGGCAGGCAGACAGATGGCTGCTGGAGGTTAATGAGCTAGGCATTCATGCCAGGTGATGGAGAAAGGGAGGAGGAGGAGGGGATTTGTGGAGGGAATCCCCCGAGTGAAGGAGCTGAGGATACCAACAATCCCAGCTTTTGTTCCTGAATCTTCATCACACACTCACATGATGATTCAGCTCTGCAGTCAGTGTCTTAAAAACACCAACCACTACAATGATGCTAACTTCCTCTAGCCTCCCTATGGGATGTCTGATAGTATGTTAGCGCCGAGCTAACAGCATGGAGATTTTAAACTATAGTTTTAACTATTTAAATTATAGTTCGCCACCACAAACCTCTGCCAGCAATGTATCTAGAACCTGCACTTATTATGGTTCTAAATTAGGCCAGCGATGCTCCTAGAACTTTTATTCATTTGGCTCTACAGCCTATAACATATGTAGAGCCGCAAGAAACCTGCTTTCAGAGAAACTGTTGGTAATGTATCTAGAACAGAGATTCAGTATGGCTGCACAGTCAACAATGCACCTGCAAACACAACAGTTCTCACTATACACCCCTCAGTCAATGTACCTAGAACCTGCATCCAGTATGTCAGTATATATAGAACGGACTGAAACCATCATACACTACAACACTACAGATAGTGAGGTATCTAGAACTGGCTGAAATGTTGTCAAACTGTGGCTCCACTGTCAATGACATATCCAGAACCTTCATATAGAATGGCTCTACAGTCAGTAATGTACTAGAACTGACTGAAAACTTATCATATTATGGCTCCTCAGTGATATATCTAGAGCCTGCATATGGTACGGCTTTGTAGTCAGCAAAGTATCACATGTGTTCTCTACACAGTGTTGGGGATGTGGGCAAATAAAACTATTTGTGCAATGTGTATTGATATTTGTGTAATGATAATAATAACTATTTGTGTCTAGAACACTGCTAGACAGAGTCTACTGTATCCCCATGCTGTGAGTTGTATTCAGCACTAGAACCCTTCAGGCCAGAACCGCTTTACTCTGCGTGTTTAACCATATTTTAAAACTAATTAATTTGGGTGTGTAATTAGCCCAAAGCCACCTGCTGAAGGTGGGTGTGTCACTACGAGACAATAACATTAACGAGCTCCCGGCCCCTCAGTAACGAACTCCATCTGATTTTTTAATTTGCTCTCCATTATTTTCCAGATTTCCTTTAAAACCCACCGAAAGGCTGCAGCTCCTCAAATGTAACCACAGGCCTCAGTGAATCACTGTCACATTAATCCATCTCTCTCTCTCTGTCTCTCTCTCTCTCTCTCTGTATCTCTCTCTCTCTCTCTCTCTCTCTCTCT
>JABMDN010010671.1:0-13576 GCA_017165825.1 Hepsetus odoe
ACTGCTGGGAACAGGCCAGAATTACAGCATCACCAACATCAGCTCCCAGCACAGCGGACTCTACTACTGCACTGCTCTCAACCAGCTGGGAAAGAGCAGCTCAACACCCATCCATCTGGATGTGTTCTGTAAGTGCACTATTCATTTGTGCACCCAACAAACTCGCCAACCACTATGCCAACACCGCCCTAAAGTTGTGATTTTCCCCCTTGCGGAATCGAACACCAGTCTATCAAGTGACACACTGTCCACTGTATTAACATGGAGGGGACGTCTATTTGGGGCAGTGGTGGCCTAGTGCTTAGGGTGTTGGCCACATGATTGGAGGATCAGGGGTTCAAACCCCTTCCAAATGGGTTGCCCTGAGGTACCCTTGAGCAAGGTGCTGTCCCCGTCCTGCTCATCCCTGCGATGTGCTGGCGACCTGTCCAGGGTGCGTCCCCTGTCCTCGCCCTGTGTGCGCTGGGTTGGACGCCAGCGTGACCCTGTTTGGGACAAGCGGCAGAAAATGGATGGATGGGACTTCTATTCAATAAACCTCAATTTTTCAAATATTGCATCATGAAAGGGTCTGACCAGCTCATACCTGTAGGACTGTCAGGTGTTTGGTGGGTGGTATCCTCTGTAGAATATATGGTTTGGTTATGTTGGGTGTATTATAGACTTCTGGAGATCATTTGAGGAAACTTGGGGATTGGTTGTGAATTCCTTTTGTATTCTCAATTATATAGGACATTGGAGTGATATGTGCATGGTAACTGCTACAGGTGCCAAACATTTAACCATACAGATTTTTTTTAGACACTTTCCTTTTTAGTTGGTCAAAGAGCGTAAAACCGTATATCCTGTGATGACTTGCAAGGTACCTTTATTCTCAAGAAGCTTGTGAAACCTTCATTGGTCACTACTACAGTTGAGAAATTTTAGCCTGTTACTTTATGTTTGTGGTGAACATCTTCTTTTTGCCTAGCCTCACTGGATTTGATGTGTTTACTACTAGGGTAGCAGGTTTCTGCCTATAGAAGGCATGCTGGAATGGTTCTTATGGTCCATTGGAAATTCTACTGAACTGGTTGCTCTTCCCCACTTCAAATATCATTTTCATTTTGAAATATTTTGTGCTAAATAAAAGAGAGAAGAAACATTTGAATTTGAGCCAAAAATATTAGATGGTCAGATGGAGAAATCAACAATATGAATGACATGGAGGGAAAAAAATGAAAGTTCCTTTGCCTTGCAAGACTTCCAGAAGAGAAATGTGCACCTATAACAACTTAATTTCTGGTTCTTTCTTACTAGCTACATGTAATATTCTTTATATTATATTCAGATTTTCCTAAAAACACCAGAGCAGTGATGGTTTCCTCTGGAGAGAGAGTGGAGGGAGATTCAGTGACTCTGAGCTGCAGCAGTGATGCACACCCTCCTGTCCTCAACTACTCCTGGTATAAGCAGAGAGAAGCTGCAGACACATTGCTGGGAACAGGCCAGAATTACAGCATGACCAACATCAGCTCCCAGCACAGCGGACTCTACTACTGCACTGCTCTCAACCAGCTGGGACAGAGCAGCTCAACACCCACCCATCTGGATGTGCTCTGTAAGTGCTCTGTAAGAAGCAGAGACTGGGTAGTGTTTTCAGTGAAACTTCTTAATGATCCCTGACTTTGAAGGCAGCTTTGAAAATGATCTAGAATATTTTCTTTCCCTATTCTTGGAAGTATAAATCTGAAGAGCAATCTTGATGGACATTAGGCATTTTATATCTTACAGTTTAATAATGTCAAGCAATAAGTGAAAGTGAAAAGTTGTCATTGTGAGAACACAGCACAATACTCAGTGAACCCCATCAAACTCGCTAACCACTACACCACCTCTGCCCCAAAGTTGTGATTCTCCTCTTAGGGGAATCAAACTCCAGTCTTCCAAGTGAAATACTGTCCACTATGCTGATTTGGAGGGGACTTCTTTTCAATATTCTCAATTCTTCAAATATCGCAATATCGGGCAACCCAGCCAGTATGGACCCAGCGACATCCAGAGATGCCATTCAGACTGCTCTGGCTGCTCAGGGTGCTACCATAGGTAGGCATGAGCAGGTCCTGCAGCAGATAATGTTTCAGCTGCAGGCACTCACTACTGCTCTACGAGCTAGACCTGAACCTCCTGCAACTGCCCCTATTCCTTCCATTACTTTGTCTCCGCCAATGCCGCTTTTTCCACCTCCCAAGCATTTTGATGGTGCACAGGGACGATTGAGTGGCTTCCTCCTACAGTGCTCTCTAGCATTTGAGCAGCCGTCTGCTCGGTTTCCCACTGAGCAAGCCAATGTAACCTATGTTATTTCACTGCTCACAGGGAGAGCCCTGTCATGGGCCACCCCAGTGTGGGAGCACCAGCCAGAGGTGTGTTCCTCTCTCACTCAGTTCACCTCTGCCCTCAGAAACACTTTTGACCATCCCAGCAGTGGGAGGGAGGCCAGCTCCGCCCTGCTCCAACTACGACAGGGAAGGAGGTCAGTAGCAGATTACGCCATTGAGTTCCATACCCTAGCTGCAGGAAGTGGCTGGAACTCAACGGCACTCAATGACGGCCTATTCCCAGGGGTTCAAGATTGAACTTAAGGATGAAATAGCTCCTCGGGGACCCCCAAACAACCTTGAGGGCCTAATCAAACTCTTCCTAAGGACTGATAATCTCCTTAGGGAATGTAGACAGACTGAAAGGTGCTAAAGACTAAGAGCCAACTCACAGCAGCTCCAATATTCTCACAAACTGAGGACCCTTCACAGGAGCCTCAGCCCATGCAGCAAGGGCATGCACGTCTTTCCTGCCAGGAATGGGGAGACCGGATGTGTGAAGGCAGATGCCTTTACTATGCTCCTCCGGTCATCTTTGGCCATCCTGCCCAGAACTGCAGTCAAAACTAGGAGGCCTGTCACAGAATAGGGACTCCGTGGCAGGCCCTCCAATTTTCCCATAGACATCAGGGGTATTTCTCAGTGCATCCATACGTTGGGGTTCAGATAGAGAGAA
Organism: Hepsetus odoe; assembly: GCA_017165825.1. NCBI lineage: Eukaryota > Metazoa > Chordata > Actinopteri > Characiformes > Hepsetidae > Hepsetus > Hepsetus odoe. The sequence goes on from JABMDN010010671.1 coordinate 3,037, forward strand.
ACGACTTCAAGCCTTCATAGACTCATCGATGCAGGGCTGGCCAAGAAATGGGGATTACCCATAGGTGACCCTGGATCAGCCACTTCCTGTGGCAGCTATCGATGGGCAGACCTTAGCTTCAGGGGTCATCACTCATCAGACCCTCCCTATAACTTTGTACATTGGCCTGCATTGTGAACAATTGCCCCTGATTCTTGTTCAGGCTCCTGACCTACCCCTTATTTTGGGTTTTCCCTGGCTACAGCAACACAATCCACATTTGGACTGGTTGACCTGCTCTGTAGTTGCCTGGGGCTCCCATTGCATCATTCTTGTTTTATCACTGGGCAAACCCCAAAGATTCCACTTACTTCTGAGGTGATTTCTGGTTTGAACACAGTTCCCCAGAATACTGGGACCTCCAGTAAGTTTTAAGCAAACAACAATCCCAACTTCTTCCTCCTCACCAACCCTATGATTGTGCTATAGATATTCTTCTGGGTACTACTCCTCCTAGAGGCCACCTGTTTTCCCTCTCAGGTCCTGAGAAGGTGGCCATGGAGGATTACAAGAGGCTCTGGCAAGAGGCAAGACTTCCAGAAGAGAAATGTGCATCTATAACAACTTAATTTCTGGTTTTTCTTACTAGCTACATGCAATATTTTTTACACTCCAATGACAAGGTGAGTCCTTTGTGCATCTTTTCAGATTTTCCTAAAAACACCAGAGCAGTGATGGTTTCCTCTAGAGAGAGAGTGGAGGGAGATTCAGTGAATCTGAGCTGCAGCAGTGATGCAAACCCTCCTGTCCTCAAGTTCTCCTGGTTTAAGCAGAGTGAAGCTGCAGGCATACTGCTGGGAACAGGGCAGAATTACAGCATCACCAACATCAGCTCCCAGCACAGCGGACTCTACTACTGCACTGCTCTCAACCAGCTGGGACAAAGCAGCTCAACACCCACCCATCTGGATGTTTTATGTAAGTGAACTCTTTTTTTTGCTCCAAAGAAGCAGAGACTGGGTAGTGTTTTCAGTGAAACATCTTAATTAACAAGAATTTTGAAGGCAGCTTTGAAAATTATCTGACCCTCAGCACAAGGGTTAACTTTCAAATACCATTAATGAATGGGTAATAAACTGTGTCAAAAACAATCAGCCAAAACAACTTCTTAGTATATTTGAGGTTATTTAAATGAGAAGTAGTCTTAGTTACTACAGAGCATCAATATGAGGTCTGTGTGTTATCATGGGCTAAAATATTTTCTTTTCCCATTCTTGGAAGTATAAATCTGAAGAGCAATCTTGACGGACATTAGACATTTTATATCATACAGTTTAATAATGTCAACAAATAAGTAAAGGTGAAAAGTAGTCATTGTGAGTACACAGCGCAATACTAAGTGAACCCTAAAGAACTCACCAACCACTATGCCACTGCTGCCCTGAAGTAGTGATTTTCCCCAGTGGGAAATTGAACCCCAGTCTTCCGAGCGACATACTGTCCAATATACTAACGTGGAGGGGACTTCTATTCAATAAACCTAAATTCTTCAGATTCTGCATCGTGAAAGGGTCTGACCAGCTCATACCTGCAAGAGTGTCAGGTGTTTGGTGAGTGGTACTCTGTTGCATGAATGGTATGGTTATGGTGGGTGCATTATAGACTTCTGGAGATCCTTTGGGGAAGCCTGGGGATTGATTGTGAATTCCTTTTGTAGTCTTAATTATGTAGGACATTGGAGTGATATGTTCATCGTCACTGCTACAGGTGCCAAACATTAAACCATCCAGATTTGTAATGACAATTTCCCTTTTAGTTGCTCAGAGTGTAATACCATATAGCCTGTGATGACTTGAAAGGCACCTGTTTCTCAAGAAGTTTGTGAAACATTAATTGGTCACTACTCTAGTTGAGAACTTTTAACCTGTTACTTTATGTTTGTGGTGAACATCCTTTTGCCTAGCCTCACTGGATTTGATGTGCTTACTACTAGGGTAGCAGGTTTCTAGCTATAGAGGCCATGTTGGAATGGTTCTGATGGTCCATTAGAAATTCTACTGAACTGGTTTCTTTTCCCCACTTCAAATGTAATTTTCATTATGAAATATTTGCGCTAAATAAAAGGGGATGAAACATTTCAATTTGAGCAAAAAATATCAGAGGGTCAGATGGAGAAGACAACAGTGAGAATGGCATTGAGGGGAAAAAACGATGAAATACTGAAAGTGGAGTTTCTTAGCATGGCAAGACTTCCAGAAATGAAATGTGCACCTATAACAACTTAATTTCCGATTCTTTATAACTAGCTACATGCACTTTTATTTATACTCCAATGAAAAGGTGAGACCTCTGTGCATCTTTTCAGATTTTCCTAAAAACACCAGAGCAGTGATGGTTTCCTCTGGAGGAGAGTGGAGGGAGATTCAGACTCTGAGCTGCAGTGATGCAAACCTCCTGTCCTCTCAACTACCCTGGTTTAAGAGTGAACCTGCAGTAAGTACTGCTGTATCAGGCAGAATTACAGCATCACCAACATCAGCTCCCAGCACAGCTGGACTCTACCACTGCACCGCTCAACCAGCTGGGACAGAGCAGCTCAACACCCATCCATCTGGATGTGTTCTGCTGTAAGTGCACCATTCATTTGTGCACTCCAACAAACTCGCCACTGATTTATGCCAACACCGCCCTAAAGTTGTGATTTTCCCCCTTGCGGAATCGAACCCCAGTCTATTATATAATACAGTCTGTTACTGTATTAACATGGAGGGGACTTCTATTCAATAAACCTCAATTTTTCAAATATTGCATCATGAAAGGGTCTGACCAGCTCATACCTGTAGGATCAGTTTCTCAAAAGCTGGTGGGTATCCTGTAGAAAATATAGTTTAGTTATGTCGGGTGTATTATAGACTTCTGGAGATCATTTGGGGAAGCTTGGGGATTGGTTGTGAATTCCTTTTGTATTCTCAATTATGTAGGACATTGGAGTGATATGTGCATGGTAACTGCTACAGGTGCCAAACATTTAACCATACAGAATTTTATAGACAATTTCCTTTTTTAGTTGGTCAAAGAGCGTAAAACCGTATATCCTGTGATCACTTGCAAGGTACCTTTATTCTCAAGAAGCTTGTGAAACCTTCATTGGTCACTACTACAGTTGAGAAATTTTTAGCCTGTTACTTTATGTTTGTGGAGAACATCTTTTTGCCTAGCCTCACTGGATTTGATGTGTTTACTACAAGGGTAGCAGGTTTCTGCCTATAGAAGGCATGTTGGAATGGTTCTTATGGTCCATTGAAAATTCTGCTGAACTGGTTGCTCTTCCCCACTTCAAATATCATTTTCATTTTGAAATATTTTGTGCTAAATGGGGAAGAAACATTTGAACTTGAGCCAAAAATATTAGATGGTCAGATGGAGAAATCAACAATGAGAATGACATGGAGGGAAAAAAAAATGAAAGTGGAGTTCCTAGCTCAGCACTCCAGAAGAGAAATGCACCTATAACAACTTAATTTCTGGTTCTTTCTTACTAGCTACATGTAATATTCTTCACACTCCAATGACAAAGTGAGACCTTTGTGCATCTTTTCAGATTTTCCTAAAAACACCAGAGCAGTGATGGTTTCTGAGAGAGGAGGGGAGATTCATCAGTGACTCTGAGCTGCAGCAGTGATGCAAACCCTCCTGTCCTCAAGTACTCCTGGTATAAGCAGAGAGAAGCTGCAGACATACTGCTGGGAACAGGGCAGAATTACAGTATCACCAACATCAGCTCCCAGAACAGCGGACTCTACTACTGCACTGCTCTCAACCAACTGGGAGAGAGCAGCTCAACACCCACCCGTCTGGATGTTTTCTGTAAGTGAATTATTTTTTTGCTCCAAAGAAGCAGAGACTAGGTAGTGTTTTCAGTAAAACATCTTAATTAACAATAACTTTGAAGGCAGCTTTGAAAATGATCTGACCCTCAGCACAAGGGTGAACTTTCAAATACCATTAATGAATGGGTAATAAACTGTGACAAAAACAATCAGCCAAAACAACTTCTTAGTAAATTTAAGGTTATTTAAATGAGAAGTAGTCTTAGTTACTACAGAGCATCAATATGAGTTGACAGTGGATACTGTCCAATATACTAACGTGGAGGGGGCTTCTACTCAATAAACCTCAATTCTTCAGATTCTGCATCATGAAAGGGTCTGTCCAGCTCAAACCTGTAGGAGTGTCAGGTGTTTGGTGAGTGGTACTCTGTTGCATGAATGGTATGGTTATGGTGGGTGCATTATAGACTTCTGGAGGTCCTTCTGGGGAAGCTTGAGGATTGATTGTGAATTCCTTTTGTAGTCTTAAGTATGTAGGACATTGGAGTGATATGTTCATCATCACTGCTACAGATGCCACACATTTAACCATCCAGATTTGTAATGACAATTTCCCTTTTAGTTGCTCAGAGTGTAAAACCATATAGCCTGTGATGACTTGCAAGGCAACTCTTTTTTCAAGACGCTTGTGAAACATTAATTGGTCACTACTCTTGTTGAGAACTTTTAACCTGTTACTTTATGTTTAGACTGACCATCTTCTTTTTGCCTAGCCTCACTGGATTTGATGTTCTTACTACTAGGGTAGCAGGTTTCTGCCTATAGAGGCCATGTTGGAATGGTTCTTATGGTCCATTAGAAATTCTACTGGACTGGTTGCTCTTCCCCACTTCAAATGTCAGTTTCATTTAGAAATATTTAGCGCTAAATAAAAGGGGGGCGAAACATTTCAATTTGAGCAATAAATGTCAGAGGGTCAGATGGAGAAGACAACAGTGAGAATGACATGGAGGGAAAGAAAAGATGAAAGACTGAAAGTGGAGTTCCTTAGCCTTGCAAGACTTCCAGAAATGAAATGTGCACCTATAACAACTTAATTTCTGATTCTTTCTAACTAGCTACATGCACTTTTATTTATACTCCAATGACACGGTGAGACCTTTGTGCATTTATTCAGATTTTCCCAAAAACACCAGAGCAGTGATGGTTTCCTCTGGAGAGAGAGTGGAGGGAGATTCAGTGACTCTGAGCTGCAGCAGTGATGCAAACCCTCCTGTCCTCAACTACTCCTGGTTTAAGCAGAGTGAACCTGCAGGTATACTGCTGGGAACAGGCCAGAATTACAGCATCACCAACATCAGCTCCCAGCACAGCGGACTCTACTACTGCACTGCTCTCAACCAGCTGGGAAAGAGCAGCTCAACACCCATCCATCTGGATGTGTTCTGTAAGTGCACTATTCATTTGTGCACCCAACAAACTCGCCAACCACTATGCCAACACCGCCCTAAAGTTGTGATTTTCCCCCTTGCGGAATCGAACACCAGTCTATCAAGTGACACACTGTCCACTGTATTAACATGGAGGGGACGTCTATTTGGGGCAGTGGTGGCCTAGTGCTTAGGGTGTTGGCCACATGATTGGAGGATCAGGGGTTCAAACCCCTTCCAAATGGGTTGCCCTGAGGTACCCTTGAGCAAGGTGCTGTCCCCGTCCTGCTCATCCCTGCGATGTGCTGGCGACCTGTCCAGGGTGCGTCCCCTGTCCTCGCCCTGTGTGCGCTGGGTTGGACGCCAGCGTGACCCTGTTTGGGACAAGCGGCAGAAAATGGATGGATGGGACTTCTATTCAATAAACCTCAATTTTTCAAATATTGCATCATGAAAGGGTCTGACCAGCTCATACCTGTAGGACTGTCAGGTGTTTGGTGGGTGGTATCCTCTGTAGAATATATGGTTTGGTTATGTTGGGTGTATTATAGACTTCTGGAGATCATTTGAGGAAACTTGGGGATTGGTTGTGAATTCCTTTTGTATTCTCAATTATATAGGACATTGGAGTGATATGTGCATGGTAACTGCTACAGGTGCCAAACATTTAACCATACAGATTTTTTTTAGACACTTTCCTTTTTAGTTGGTCAAAGAGCGTAAAACCGTATATCCTGTGATGACTTGCAAGGTACCTTTATTCTCAAGAAGCTTGTGAAACCTTCATTGGTCACTACTACAGTTGAGAAATTTTAGCCTGTTACTTTATGTTTGTGGTGAACATCTTCTTTTTGCCTAGCCTCACTGGATTTGATGTGTTTACTACTAGGGTAGCAGGTTTCTGCCTATAGAAGGCATGCTGGAATGGTTCTTATGGTCCATTGGAAATTCTACTGAACTGGTTGCTCTTCCCCACTTCAAATATCATTTTCATTTTGAAATATTTTGTGCTAAATAAAAGAGAGAAGAAACATTTGAATTTGAGCCAAAAATATTAGATGGTCAGATGGAGAAATCAACAATATGAATGACATGGAGGGAAAAAAATGAAAGTTCCTTTGCCTTGCAAGACTTCCAGAAGAGAAATGTGCACCTATAACAACTTAATTTCTGGTTCTTTCTTACTAGCTACATGTAATATTCTTTATATTATATTCAGATTTTCCTAAAAACACCAGAGCAGTGATGGTTTCCTCTGGAGAGAGAGTGGAGGGAGATTCAGTGACTCTGAGCTGCAGCAGTGATGCACACCCTCCTGTCCTCAACTACTCCTGGTATAAGCAGAGAGAAGCTGCAGACACATTGCTGGGAACAGGCCAGAATTACAGCATGACCAACATCAGCTCCCAGCACAGCGGACTCTACTACTGCACTGCTCTCAACCAGCTGGGACAGAGCAGCTCAACACCCACCCATCTGGATGTGCTCTGTAAGTGCTCTGTAAGAAGCAGAGACTGGGTAGTGTTTTCAGTGAAACTTCTTAATGATCCCTGACTTTGAAGGCAGCTTTGAAAATGATCTAGAATATTTTCTTTCCCTATTCTTGGAAGTATAAATCTGAAGAGCAATCTTGATGGACATTAGGCATTTTATATCTTACAGTTTAATAATGTCAAGCAATAAGTGAAAGTGAAAAGTTGTCATTGTGAGAACACAGCACAATACTCAGTGAACCCCATCAAACTCGCTAACCACTACACCACCTCTGCCCCAAAGTTGTGATTCTCCTCTTAGGGGAATCAAACTCCAGTCTTCCAAGTGAAATACTGTCCACTATGCTGATTTGGAGGGGACTTCTTTTCAATATTCTCAATTCTTCAAATATCGCAATATCGGGCAACCCAGCCAGTATGGACCCAGCGACATCCAGAGATGCCATTCAGACTGCTCTGGCTGCTCAGGGTGCTACCATAGGTAGGCATGAGCAGGTCCTGCAGCAGATAATGTTTCAGCTGCAGGCACTCACTACTGCTCTACGAGCTAGACCTGAACCTCCTGCAACTGCCCCTATTCCTTCCATTACTTTGTCTCCGCCAATGCCGCTTTTTCCACCTCCCAAGCATTTTGATGGTGCACAGGGACGATTGAGTGGCTTCCTCCTACAGTGCTCTCTAGCATTTGAGCAGCCGTCTGCTCGGTTTCCCACTGAGCAAGCCAATGTAACCTATGTTATTTCACTGCTCACAGGGAGAGCCCTGTCATGGGCCACCCCAGTGTGGGAGCACCAGCCAGAGGTGTGTTCCTCTCTCACTCAGTTCACCTCTGCCCTCAGAAACACTTTTGACCATCCCAGCAGTGGGAGGGAGGCCAGCTCCGCCCTGCTCCAACTACGACAGGGAAGGAGGTCAGTAGCAGATTACGCCATTGAGTTCCATACCCTAGCTGCAGGAAGTGGCTGGAACTCAACGGCACTCAATGACGGCCTATTCCCAGGGGTTCAAGATTGAACTTAAGGATGAAATAGCTCCTCGGGGACCCCCAAACAACCTTGAGGGCCTAATCAAACTCTTCCTAAGGACTGATAATCTCCTTAGGGAATGTAGACAGACTGAAAGGTGCTAAAGACTAAGAGCCAACTCACAGCAGCTCCAATATTCTCACAAACTGAGGACCCTTCACAGGAGCCTCAGCCCATGCAGCAAGGGCATGCACGTCTTTCCTGCCAGGAATGGGGAGACCGGATGTGTGAAGGCAGATGCCTTTACTATGCTCCTCCGGTCATCTTTGGCCATCCTGCCCAGAACTGCAGTCAAAACTAGGAGGCCTGTCACAGAATAGGGACTCCGTGGCAGGCCCTCCAATTTTCCCATAGACATCAGGGGTATTTCTCAGTGCATCCATACGTTGGGGTTCAGATAGAGAGAAACGACTTCAAGCCTTCATAGACTCATCGATGCAGGGCTGGCCAAGAAATGGGGATTACCCATAGGTGACCCTGGATCAGCCACTTCCTGTGGCAGCTATCGATGGGCAGACCTTAGCTTCAGGGGTCATCACTCATCAGACCCTCCCTATAACTTTGTACATTGGCCTGCATTGTGAACAATTGCCCCTGATTCTTGTTCAGGCTCCTGACCTACCCCTTATTTTGGGTTTTCCCTGGCTACAGCAACACAATCCACATTTGGACTGGTTGACCTGCTCTGTAGTTGCCTGGGGCTCCCATTGCATCATTCTTGTTTTATCACTGGGCAAACCCCAAAGATTCCACTTACTTCTGAGGTGATTTCTGGTTTGAACACAGTTCCCCAGAATACTGGGACCTCCAGTAAGTTTTAAGCAAACAACAATCCCAACTTCTTCCTCCTCACCAACCCTATGATTGTGCTATAGATATTCTTCTGGGTACTACTCCTCCTAGAGGCCACCTGTTTTCCCTCTCAGGTCCTGAGAAGGTGGCCATGGAGGATTACAAGAGGCTCTGGCAAGAGGCAAGACTTCCAGAAGAGAAATGTGCATCTATAACAACTTAATTTCTGGTTTTTCTTACTAGCTACATGCAATATTTTTTACACTCCAATGACAAGGTGAGTCCTTTGTGCATCTTTTCAGATTTTCCTAAAAACACCAGAGCAGTGATGGTTTCCTCTAGAGAGAGAGTGGAGGGAGATTCAGTGAATCTGAGCTGCAGCAGTGATGCAAACCCTCCTGTCCTCAAGTTCTCCTGGTTTAAGCAGAGTGAAGCTGCAGGCATACTGCTGGGAACAGGGCAGAATTACAGCATCACCAACATCAGCTCCCAGCACAGCGGACTCTACTACTGCACTGCTCTCAACCAGCTGGGACAAAGCAGCTCAACACCCACCCATCTGGATGTTTTATGTAAGTGAACTCTTTTTTTTGCTCCAAAGAAGCAGAGACTGGGTAGTGTTTTCAGTGAAACATCTTAATTAACAAGAATTTTGAAGGCAGCTTTGAAAATTATCTGACCCTCAGCACAAGGGTTAACTTTCAAATACCATTAATGAATGGGTAATAAACTGTGTCAAAAACAATCAGCCAAAACAACTTCTTAGTATATTTGAGGTTATTTAAATGAGAAGTAGTCTTAGTTACTACAGAGCATCAATATGAGGTCTGTGTGTTATCATGGGCTAAAATATTTTCTTTTCCCATTCTTGGAAGTATAAATCTGAAGAGCAATCTTGACGGACATTAGACATTTTATATCATACAGTTTAATAATGTCAACAAATAAGTAAAGGTGAAAAGTAGTCATTGTGAGTACACAGCGCAATACTAAGTGAACCCTAAAGAACTCACCAACCACTATGCCACTGCTGCCCTGAAGTAGTGATTTTCCCCAGTGGGAAATTGAACCCCAGTCTTCCGAGCGACATACTGTCCAATATACTAACGTGGAGGGGACTTCTATTCAATAAACCTAAATTCTTCAGATTCTGCATCGTGAAAGGGTCTGACCAGCTCATACCTGCAAGAGTGTCAGGTGTTTGGTGAGTGGTACTCTGTTGCATGAATGGTATGGTTATGGTGGGTGCATTATAGACTTCTGGAGATCCTTTGGGGAAGCCTGGGGATTGATTGTGAATTCCTTTTGTAGTCTTAATTATGTAGGACATTGGAGTGATATGTTCATCGTCACTGCTACAGGTGCCAAACATTAAACCATCCAGATTTGTAATGACAATTTCCCTTTTAGTTGCTCAGAGTGTAATACCATATAGCCTGTGATGACTTGAAAGGCACCTGTTTCTCAAGAAGTTTGTGAAACATTAATTGGTCACTACTCTAGTTGAGAACTTTTAACCTGTTACTTTATGTTTGTGGTGAACATCCTTTTGCCTAGCCTCACTGGATTTGATGTGCTTACTACTAGGGTAGCAGGTTTCTAGCTATAGAGGCCATGTTGGAATGGTTCTGATGGTCCATTAGAAATTCTACTGAACTGGTTTCTTTTCCCCACTTCAAATGTAATTTTCATTATGAAATATTTGCGCTAAATAAAAGGGGATGAAACATTTCAATTTGAGCAAAAAATATCAGAGGGTCAGATGGAGAAGACAACAGTGAGAATGGCATTGAGGGGAAAAAACGATGAAATACTGAAAGTGGAGTTTCTTAGCATGGCAAGACTTCCAGAAATGAAATGTGCACCTATAACAACTTAATTTCCGATTCTTTATAACTAGCTACATGCACTTTTATTTATACTCCAATGAAAAGGTGAGACCTCTGTGCATCTTTTCAGATTTTCCTAAAAACACCAGAGCAGTGATGGTT
>JABMDN010010673.1:0-10712 GCA_017165825.1 Hepsetus odoe
CAGGCCAGTGAAGGAAGCTGGACGTGTGAGATCAGGCCAGTGAAGGAGGCTGGACGCTTCAGTGCTGCCTTTACAACTAGAGCTGCTCTTTTAAATAAAGAGGAACATGATCAGAGTTATTGTGACACAGTTTAACTCAGAAAGGCTGATTTACAAACAGGAAACAGTAACTTCACTACGGGCACGAGAAAAACATGAGGCATAAAAAAAAAAGACCCAAACAATCCTGTTCCAGCTCCAGCTTCAGTTCCGTCTCTGCAGAAATCCAGCAAACAGAGGAACCCTGCAGATCTGAAGGAACATCACAATTCAGTGATGCTCAACACAAAACACACAAGACCTACACCCTTCACCTTACACACTCCCGGGACACTTTATTAGAAACACCACTCTTGCTACATTCAGAGCGGGTGCTGAAGAACAGCATGCTGGAATGAAAGAAGGAAGTGTTTGTAAACACAGATGAAAAGCGCGAGAATGAGGAAATACTGTGGAAAGAGGTGTCTAAAAAAACCCTTCTGTTACAATGAGTAATGAGCGATTGTGGAAAGGAAAAAAACAGAATGAATCTGAGACGGGCTGAACTGTCGTTGCTTCAGAGCTGCAGTATCCTCCATTTTTCTTCCTTTTTTTATTTATTCATAGCTGCACTGTTAGCATGTCTGTGATAAAATTAATTCATCACTATTAACCAACTATCTTCCAGTCTCCTCTCATTGAGAGGATGGCGGGATGAATGGATGTATAAGCCTGAGGTTTATTTTGGACTCTGTTTTCCTTCATAACACTAATAAACATACAGCAATTTAAACAGCTCTACAGCCCGAGGCACAGACACAGTTTGTTATGGTTGTGTAATGTTTGTGTTGGGCAGAGGACCAACACACACACACACACACACACACACGTGCCATTTCCCTGCTGGTAATACAGGATCTTCTTCAACACCTTTATGCATCTAGAAACATCCGATCTCGTCCTCTGGTCAGCATTCTTTGCCCACAAGCATCAGTAAAGGAGCAGCTCTGGGTGACCCTCAGATCACCAACCTCTCCGTGCCGTGGCTTTACTAACTTCCACTGTAGCTTTCACTCCCAGTGACACTGAGTCATGTACCTGTGCCACCGCTGGATCGAGCCCTTGTGCCCAAGTGTCCACGGTCCTCACCCATGCCATTACTGTCACTCAGGCCACTTAAGAAGAGCATCTGCATTCTGGTGTCATCTGGGTTCACCTTTCCTGTCAATCTCCACTCGTCAAGTCCATCTGTACAGTCAGGGACTCCCGTGAACCTCAGAAGTGGATATGGCTCCTTGTGGATTGTGCATCCCATTCAGCTTCCTGAAATCAAAATGGAACCTCCTTTATTTCTTACCAGTAGTTCTGATTCCACCCACAGACTAGAGCTCTCCTGGACGACTCCCCTCCTCTGACATGGTCCTCCAAAGCTCCCTCAGCTTCGGGTAGAGGGCAATCAGTAAATTCCGGTCAGACTGAACAGAAGCAGAACTGCTGACCAGGATCTAAAGCTGCTTCTCTTCAGGTGGTACTGGAAGACCACATATCATTAAAGGAGACATGAATAGAGTGATTTACCAGGAGATTCTAGAGGAGAAATTAATCTCATCATAGAACAGAAGATGAACTTTAAACCTTGAACTCTTGACTGGTTTCTACAGAAGAGGAAGGAGCTGATTTGTCTTGTTGAGCTCCTGACTCCTCCCACTGAAAATTTATGGAGATTTAAACTGAGACCAGCAGAGAGAGATCATGGAGCTACAAAGGGTCTGAGGACTAGGCTGAACCAGAACCACAGCCCTGCAGAAAGACTATTGCTCTTCCCGGAGATATCTGGAAGCACCAAAAGCCTTTATACACAGTACAAATCTCCGGTGTCCGGGGAGCAGTGATGAGGATGGTACCTTGATGAAGGGTACCTCCAGGTAACCTACTGGTCTGGGGTTCAAACCCACGACCGTATGATTCTACAGCTAGGCCTCCGCTGCCTTAAGTAATGGCCTGTACCAGGATTAAACCCATGACCTTGGCATTACTAGCTCCTCCCTCTAAACTAATGAGCCAGTCAGCTGTGATTAATGTGGGTTGCCAAGGCTGTGAACCTCATCTCACCTTTCTGTGATGTCATTAGTGTGTCAGTGTGTGATGAACGCACCTCTCACATCTCTAATGAGGTTCTGTGTGTGTGAGTGAAAATCTGCTCAGGTTCATTGATGTGTTGCAGGACTGGATTCAGGGTTCCTGAGAAAGTGGCCCTAACCCTAACCCGAACCCGAACCCTAGTTTCATTAAGTTAGAAACACAATGATGCAAAAGGCAGGAGTGGTTTAGATCTCCTGAGCGCAGCGTGAACCTGTGAACCATATAAACGGCCTCTGACGATCACACTGTGTGTAGTTCCACTACCGGTTTGAGTAATTCTGAAAAATACCACAATTCACCAGCTGAGACTCTTCCGGACAGATTGTTTTTTTACAGAAAAGTTCTGTTTCTAGAGAATTTTTAATGACCTTTTCTGAATAAATTCTAAATGACTGATATATATATTGTATACTGATATTTTTTTTATTAAGTGTGTTAGTATAAATTATATTATAATTAAATATTTTATGTGCATGTTTTATTTATACAGAGCCTTAAATATATAATAAAACACAACAGAATTTAAAATATGCTGTAAGTTTTGCACAGGTCACATTTAATGTCTTTTTTCCCCACAAACATCAGTTTATTTATATTAAAATGTAGAGATGTGTTGATGGTTTGTAACTTTTTCAAACTGAGAAAATCAACAAAGAATGGTGACCTGAGGACGCCACCATACACGACTGCATTCATTTAACTTTTCCTTTCACTGATAATGTAAAATATCCTTATTCCAGTCGTTTCTATTACCTTCCAGCTGGAGATCAGTGAGGCAGTTTGGGTGGAGAGTCAGTAATGAAAGTGACCTCAGTGGACTTTTATAAGAGTCTTTATTAGTGCTGAAACAATAAAGATAATAAAGTGCAAATACTGGTTAGCTGGATTGAGCTGGTTTACATGGTTAAGTGTAAAATCATTCTGACAGGAGGTGCGTTTTAACATTAAAAGAATAAATAAGGCAATTCTTCATGTGTTTCTGATTCATAAAACACTGCAGTTTAGTAAGAGAGAGTTCTAGTGTTTCTGAAGAGTAAATACTCAGATCTTCCTGCAGTGGAACCGGTTCCTTCGCTATGTGATCAGAGTGATGTTCTGCAGTAGATTCAAACTGTCTAAACAGCCCCAACACTATAATCAGTGAAAATAATGATGGCTTTCCAGTTCCGCTCCTCCCATCGTGACAAAGACTAGTTCTGGCTCGGCCACGTTGGTTGTTTGTCACATTTAAAAATACGTTCGATAAAAAAAGTCTTTATATTTGCAGTTTGGGAAGAAAAGACATTCTTGCAGGGCCAACCTGGTCCACTGCTAAAGGACAACACCAAAGTTCTGTCCAGTCTTCTGGAATTGCTTTGGGGAACCTCTGAGCCTTCACAACGGGGACAGCACGAACTCCTCACTTACCTTCTCTTCTCTGTGTGGTTGGTGAAGGATGTGAGAAAAGTGGCAACTTGATACAGAAGTTTTTCACATTTGAAAATGAAACACTGCTTGCTTCAACACTTTAGGCCTGTAGTGATTTTGCTGTGCCACAGTTTTCTCTGGACATTGTTGTCCTGAAGTTTCTGGTGGTTTTAAAGTCTCACCCAACAGAGTGGAGGAGAAGGTTTTTTTGCTACAGATAAACTAGACCCCAGAAGATACGCTGTGTCCACACCGACTTGTACAATCAGAAACAGAAGTGACAGAGCATGCAACGATCATCACTTTGCTTTGACTTTGGGTCGTCGACACCACAGATGCTTCACAATGTTCTCCTGTCTCCCTTCTTCTCTACACTTGTGGTGGTTTCGTGTGCTCAGGTTTGATGTAACAGTATTTAGAATGGTCCGCGTGGGTGAACCACTGAGTTGGTGGGTTGTTCTCCTCCTGTTCTCCTGATTCATCTTCACTTGACAATTCATATTCAGGAGTGTCCTCCATGGAGCTGGCCTCCCAGTCCTCGTTCCAAGGCTGGGTCCGTGACAGGCGACTGGCCTTCTGCTGAATCTGCTCCTGACTCTCCAGGTTGTCCTTGCAGAACAGGCACACTCGGACGGGCTTTGAGGAGATGTTTCTGAGCACAGCACGAGCTTTGGAGCAGGAGTTGCAGGTGATGAAGCCACAGCGTCTGCAGTGGTGCCTCCGATGGGTCACAGTGAAGCGGTTGGAGCAGCGCATGCAAATTGATGAAGCTTTGTCAGGGATCCAGGTCGCTGCAAAGTCTTTAGTGATCGGTGCATTACGGCCCAAACTCTGGAGCTGCTGAGTTCTGCAGTTGTCAATGTGCTCCATCCAGGCTTGCTTCTCTTCAGCTGAAGCTGCTGCCATGTAAAAGGACTTTCGGGGTGTTTTTAGGAGCCACTGGTTGGACAGGTCAGTGCTGTCCTCCAGATCTTCCTGCTGGACCTCCTCCAGGCGGATGATGTGCTGGTTCTTGTTCCAGTGGCCTGGCACCATGATGCTGCCGTAGACCAGAATGTCATTAAAGAGGAAGAAGGCTCTGTGCTGTGGACCCTTCTTGCACTGCTTTAACAGACGACCCTCACCCACCAGAACCCGACCCGGTACCAGAAGAGACTTTCCTGAAGGGCCGAAGGAGCTCTCCACAGCCAGGATCCGTTTACGGTTCCTCTTGGCAAATTTCAGCTGGTCCGCCATCATAGAAATTCTGCAGAATGAAAAGGTCACAGATTTAAATGTAATGCTTTGAAATGCAATTAAATTCAGACGTGAGCATCTTTTAAACATTATTAAATGTCTTTTATAAAAGATCAAAAATATGTAGAACGATAGATTTACTTTTAGATTTTGTAAAAATATATTCTCAGAGATAAATTAAATGAGAAGATTAACTGTCCAAGCATGAAGCTGCAATTAACGCTACACCCTCTCATAATCAGAAGAAGGAACAATTTCATTAAAATGACAATATAAACACAACAAAACATTTGGAGTTACTTGAATAAAACTAAAAAGCTTGTTCCACCTTTCGTCTTTGGACCCTTAATCACGAAAAGCAGCAGCATCTTTCAGTAATCATCGTGATTTTAAAGCTGGTACCTGATTAATGAAGAAGAATCAGACAGCGACCAGTCTTCAGGTCCTCTCAGTGTGTGTCCCTCTGCATGCAGTAGATTTGTGGGAGGTTTTAGAGAAGCAGAGACTTTTATACGCGCTGAAAACCCGCCTTTCCTGTTCTGTGGGGAGTTCCAACATTCTCAGAAACACTGACACTAAATGATGTCAGCTCGTTTAGGGAAAACACACTTACTGGTTTCGTAACTCATTATTTTTTGGACACATTTATGCTGGGGACGTTCACTGATGGTCAATGAAAGTGCTGTGATTTATTGTTTTGTGAATTTAAATCTAAAAACACTCAGATCAGATCAGCTCCTCACTCTACAGCCAAGCAAGGGTGTTTGGACAGATTTACTGCCATCAGTCTTTACAGAAGACAGAAATCAGAGCGTTTACACTCACAGCATTAACGGCCTCTCTGATCCAGAGCGACTCACAGCAGAGCTTCGTTTCACATTAGTGACCAGCTCAGATCAGCTACTGCTGGTGAACTATTACAGCCAAGTAAGAAACTTAGTGACCTCTGACGGGAACGTTACCCCTGCAGAGGGTGAGATTAGAATCTGAACGAATCCACGATGAGGAGACGGAGAAGATCCTTCCTTCTGTGCTTAAATATTGAGACGCAGGTGAAAAAGGAAAAGATTCTTTTGCTGGAGCAACGTTTCTATTCAGAGTAAAAATGATGTATAGTGAACATTCAGTGTCTTTATTTACACTTGAAAATGCATGAGTTTCAAATTTGAATATTTTTTACTATTAAATGTTCAGAATTGTAATAATCGTAGCCGGATTTAACATCAATGAATCTAAGAACTGAGTGTCAGGATACTTTGAATGGCTGGACGTGTGAGATCAGACCAAGGAAGGAAGCTGGACGTGTGAGATCAGGCCAGTGAAGGAAGCTGGACGTGTGAGATCAGGCCAGTGAAGGAGGCTGGACGCTTCAGTGCTGCCTTTACAACTAGAGCTGCTCTTTTAAATAAAGAGGAACATGATCAGAGTTATTGTGACACAGTTTAACTCAGAAAGGCTGATTTACAAACAGGAAACAGTAACTTCACTACGGGCACGAGAAAAACATGAGGCATAAAAAAAAAAGACCCAAACAATCCTGTTCCAGCTCCAGCTTCAGTTCCGTCTCTGCAGAAATCCAGCAAACAGAGGAACCCTGCAGATCTGAAGGAACATCACAATTCAGTGATGCTCAACACAAAACACACAAGACCTACACCCTTCACCTTACACACTCCCGGGACACTTTATTAGAAACACCACTCTTGCTACATTCAGAGCGGGTGCTGAAGAACAGCATGCTGGAATGAAAGAAGGAAGTGTTTGTAAACACAGATGAAAAGCGCGAGAATGAGGAAATACTGTGGAAAGAGGTGTCTAAAAAAACCCTTCTGTTACAATGAGTAATGAGCGATTGTGGAAAGGAAAAAAACAGAATGAATCTGAGACGGGCTGAACTGTCGTTGCTTCAGAGCTGCAGTATCCTCCATTTTTCTTCCTTTTTTTATTTATTCATAGCTGCACTGTTAGCATGTCTGTGATAAAATTAATTCATCACTATTAACCAACTATCTTCCAGTCTCCTCTCATTGAGAGGATGGCGGGATGAATGGATGTATAAGCCTGAGGTTTATTTTGGACTCTGTTTTCCTTCATAACACTAATAAACATACAGCAATTTAAACAGCTCTACAGCCCGAGGCACAGACACAGTTTGTTATGGTTGTGTAATGTTTGTGTTGGGCAGAGGACCAACACACACACACACACACACACACACGTGCCATTTCCCTGCTGGTAATACAGGATCTTCTTCAACACCTTTATGCATCTAGAAACATCCGATCTCGTCCTCTGGTCAGCATTCTTTGCCCACAAGCATCAGTAAAGGAGCAGCTCTGGGTGACCCTCAGATCACCAACCTCTCCGTGCCGTGGCTTTACTAACTTCCACTGTAGCTTTCACTCCCAGTGACACTGAGTCATGTACCTGTGCCACCGCTGGATCGAGCCCTTGTGCCCAAGTGTCCACGGTCCTCACCCATGCCATTACTGTCACTCAGGCCACTTAAGAAGAGCATCTGCATTCTGGTGTCATCTGGGTTCACCTTTCCTGTCAATCTCCACTCGTCAAGTCCATCTGTACAGTCAGGGACTCCCGTGAACCTCAGAAGTGGATATGGCTCCTTGTGGATTGTGCATCCCATTCAGCTTCCTGAAATCAAAATGGAACCTCCTTTATTTCTTACCAGTAGTTCTGATTCCACCCACAGACTAGAGCTCTCCTGGACGACTCCCCTCCTCTGACATGGTCCTCCAAAGCTCCCTCAGCTTCGGGTAGAGGGCAATCAGTAAATTCCGGTCAGACTGAACAGAAGCAGAACTGCTGACCAGGATCTAAAGCTGCTTCTCTTCAGGTGGTACTGGAAGACCACATATCATTAAAGGAGACATGAATAGAGTGATTTACCAGGAGATTCTAGAGGAGAAATTAATCTCATCATAGAACAGAAGATGAACTTTAAACCTTGAACTCTTGACTGGTTTCTACAGAAGAGGAAGGAGCTGATTTGTCTTGTTGAGCTCCTGACTCCTCCCACTGAAAATTTATGGAGATTTAAACTGAGACCAGCAGAGAGAGATCATGGAGCTACAAAGGGTCTGAGGACTAGGCTGAACCAGAACCACAGCCCTGCAGAAAGACTATTGCTCTTCCCGGAGATATCTGGAAGCACCAAAAGCCTTTATACACAGTACAAATCTCCGGTGTCCGGGGAGCAGTGATGAGGATGGTACCTTGATGAAGGGTACCTCCAGGTAACCTACTGGTCTGGGGTTCAAACCCACGACCGTATGATTCTACAGCTAGGCCTCCGCTGCCTTAAGTAATGGCCTGTACCAGGATTAAACCCATGACCTTGGCATTACTAGCTCCTCCCTCTAAACTAATGAGCCAGTCAGCTGTGATTAATGTGGGTTGCCAAGGCTGTGAACCTCATCTCACCTTTCTGTGATGTCATTAGTGTGTCAGTGTGTGATGAACGCACCTCTCACATCTCTAATGAGGTTCTGTGTGTGTGAGTGAAAATCTGCTCAGGTTCATTGATGTGTTGCAGGACTGGATTCAGGGTTCCTGAGAAAGTGGCCCTAACCCTAACCCGAACCCGAACCCTAGTTTCATTAAGTTAGAAACACAATGATGCAAAAGGCAGGAGTGGTTTAGATCTCCTGAGCGCAGCGTGAACCTGTGAACCATATAAACGGCCTCTGACGATCACACTGTGTGTAGTTCCACTACCGGTTTGAGTAATTCTGAAAAATACCACAATTCACCAGCTGAGACTCTTCCGGACAGATTGTTTTTTTACAGAAAAGTTCTGTTTCTAGAGAATTTTTAATGACCTTTTCTGAATAAATTCTAAATGACTGATATATATATTGTATACTGATATTTTTTTTATTAAGTGTGTTAGTATAAATTATATTATAATTAAATATTTTATGTGCATGTTTTATTTATACAGAGCCTTAAATATATAATAAAACACAACAGAATTTAAAATATGCTGTAAGTTTTGCACAGGTCACATTTAATGTCTTTTTTCCCCACAAACATCAGTTTATTTATATTAAAATGTAGAGATGTGTTGATGGTTTGTAACTTTTTCAAACTGAGAAAATCAACAAAGAATGGTGACCTGAGGACGCCACCATACACGACTGCATTCATTTAACTTTTCCTTTCACTGATAATGTAAAATATCCTTATTCCAGTCGTTTCTATTACCTTCCAGCTGGAGATCAGTGAGGCAGTTTGGGTGGAGAGTCAGTAATGAAAGTGACCTCAGTGGACTTTTATAAGAGTCTTTATTAGTGCTGAAACAATAAAGATAATAAAGTGCAAATACTGGTTAGCTGGATTGAGCTGGTTTACATGGTTAAGTGTAAAATCATTCTGACAGGAGGTGCGTTTTAACATTAAAAGAATAAATAAGGCAATTCTTCATGTGTTTCTGATTCATAAAACACTGCAGTTTAGTAAGAGAGAGTTCTAGTGTTTCTGAAGAGTAAATACTCAGATCTTCCTGCAGTGGAACCGGTTCCTTCGCTATGTGATCAGAGTGATGTTCTGCAGTAGATTCAAACTGTCTAAACAGCCCCAACACTATAATCAGTGAAAATAATGATGGCTTTCCAGTTCCGCTCCTCCCATCGTGACAAAGACTAGTTCTGGCTCGGCCACGTTGGTTGTTTGTCACATTTAAAAATACGTTCGATAAAAAAAGTCTTTATATTTGCAGTTTGGGAAGAAAAGACATTCTTGCAGGGCCAACCTGGTCCACTGCTAAAGGACAACACCAAAGTTCTGTCCAGTCTTCTGGAATTGCTTTGGGGAACCTCTGAGCCTTCACAACGGGGACAGCACGAACTCCTCACTTACCTTCTCTTCTCTGTGTGGTTGGTGAAGGATGTGAGAAAAGTGGCAACTTGATACAGAAGTTTTTCACATTTGAAAATGAAACACTGCTTGCTTCAACACTTTAGGCCTGTAGTGATTTTGCTGTGCCACAGTTTTCTCTGGACATTGTTGTCCTGAAGTTTCTGGTGGTTTTAAAGTCTCACCCAACAGAGTGGAGGAGAAGGTTTTTTTGCTACAGATAAACTAGACCCCAGAAGATACGCTGTGTCCACACCGACTTGTACAATCAGAAACAGAAGTGACAGAGCATGCAACGATCATCACTTTGCTTTGACTTTGGGTCGTCGACACCACAGATGCTTCACAATGTTCTCCTGTCTCCCTTCTTCTCTACACTTGTGGTGGTTTCGTGTGCTCAGGTTTGATGTAACAGTATTTAGAATGGTCCGCGTGGGTGAACCACTGAGTTGGTGGGTTGTTCTCCTCCTGTTCTCCTGATTCATCTTCACTTGACAATTCATATTCAGGAGTGTCCTCCATGGAGCTGGCCTCCCAGTCCTCGTTCCAAGGCTGGGTCCGTGACAGGCGACTGGCCTTCTGCTGAATCTGCTCCTGACTCTCCAGGTTGTCCTTGCAGAACAGGCACACTCGGACGGGCTTTGAGGAGATGTTTCTGAGCACAGCACGAGCTTTGGAGCAGGAGTTGCAGGTGATGAAGCCACAGCGTCTGCAGTGGTGCCTCCGATGGGTCACAGTGAAGCGGTTGGAGCAGCGCATGCAAATTGATGAAGCTTTGTCAGGGATCCAGGTCGCTGCAAAGTCTTTAGTGATCGGTGCATTACGGCCCAAACTCTGGAGCTGCTGAGTTCTGCAGTTGTCAATGTGCTCCATCCAGGCTTGCTTCTCTTCAGCTGAAGCTGCTGCCATGTAAAAGGACTTTCGGGGTGTTTTTAGGAGCCACTGGTTGGACAGGTCAGTGCTGTCCTCCAGATCTTCCTGCTGGACCTCCTCCAGGCGGATGATGTGCTGGTTCTTGTTCCAGTGGCCTGGCA
>JABMDN010010719.1:0-14346 GCA_017165825.1 Hepsetus odoe
TATATATATATATATATATATATATACATACATATATATATATATATTTGGCCCAATGTTAGTGTGAAGTTACAAATCAGATTGAGTTAAAGATATTGAGTTATAAAGATATTGAGTTAAAGACATTTCACAACAAAAGGAAGTGAAAGTGAGATTTTGTAATTGTGAGCACACAGTGAACCACAATGTAATTTTTTCGTTCCATTTTGCCCACACACCACAAGAACATGCTCGGAAGCAGTGTTGGGAACCAGTCAGTTAAAAAGTTATAAATGTCTGGTCAAATGAAACTATTGATTTTATTGGGAACTTGTTTTGGAATGTATTTTGTGTAAATTTTGTGTAAGTGTGATAAATCACAGTCAGTGGAGAGCAGTAGATGTATGTGTACCTGAGTGTATGACCATAACAGAAGCGACCTCATGGCCGTTGCACAGGTAGATCCCTGAGTCTGACAGGTGCAGGTTGGTGATGAGAAGATGGTTGTATCTGTGTATGAACCTGCTGTGTGGATTCTCTCTCTCCTGCTTAAACGTCCCGTTTTTAAACAGCGTGGAGATGTACTCTCGCTTCGAGGCTGCCGTGTGTTTATAGGCCCACCTCTGCTTGAGCTTTCCAGAGAAGGTGCACGGCAGGTACAGGGTACTACCTTCAGAGACCACAAAGCTTTCACCTGCAGAGAAGAAAAAAATCATAAAGCCTCCAGTGGACTCAATCGGGAATGCACCAATCATTACTTTTCTGTGAACAGATGATGGACCAATTATGTGCATCCATAATGAATTGTAGAACGTTTTTTAAATATAATTTTCAATTCGGTGCAAATATTAGCTTTAATTCATAATTTATACCATTAGCATTGCTTAGACTGATTGAAACAAGTACACTGATTGAAATGATGAGCAAAAGCTAATTTTTATATCAAATTTAATATTTGATTTTTTTTTAAATCAGAGAACATTTTGAAAGTAAAAAGTAACTATTAACTATATTATTATTATAGTGTATTATTAGCACTAGTCGTAAACAGTTATAGGCCACTGTTTGGATTGTGGTCCTCTGTCCATTGGACTTTTAAACTTTTATGTTTGGTGCAAATGCCTGTAAGAGTATTTTTGTGGTATTGTGAAGTAATCAAATCTTCTGGTTGTAAAGTTAACTGAATGCTCTAACTTGTGTGCACTGCTCTGTACCCGTAAGTACGATGACCTCGGCTATTTGGTGACCATTGCAGTAATAGAAACCAGAGTCCGACACCTCTAGGTTTTTTATATAGAGTGTTCCGTCTGACAGGAGCTGGTGTTTCGACTGGTCCAGAGGAGTCTCCATGCCCCTGGGACTGGTGACATTGATCCTCGTGTCCCTGTATACCCATTCCACATCCGAGCCATGTCTGCAACTCAGCAACAGGAAGTGCTTCTCAGGCACAAAGACTCTGGAAGAACCTAAAAGAAAAGGAAAGGAAATGAAACTTGAAAATGCAGCAGCAGATTAATATTAGTTATTAACATTATAAAAGCATAAGAATATAAGGAAGAATCCACTCAAAGGGACCAAGACTCAAAGGGAGAAGACTAAAAAGGAGAAACTTTCCACAAACATGATAAAGAACCACTCAGAGGAATCAAGACTCAAAGGGAGCAACTGTCCACAAACATGAGGAGGAACCACTCAGAAGGACCAAGACTCAATTGGAGAAACTGTCCACAAACACGATAAAGAACCACTCAGAGAAATCAAGACTCAAAGACAGGAACTGTCCACAAACATGAAGAAGAACCGCTCAGAGGAACCATAAAAGTCAAAACTCCGAAAGGAAACCTTGTCTTCCAGTGGAACCCACCAGCAGTAAGGAGACATGAGATTATACATTTATTGAGACATCTTCAATAAAACTATCCGGAAAGCTGACTAGCTTCATTTTTGTGTTCAAGTCAGAGGAGATGAGTGTCGTAACCATCGAGAGGCCGTCAGCAGTCCCACTTTCGATTTTTGTCTCCAGGTTCTCAAATTAACAAAGTTTGTTACCCACAGTTACCCATGACACACTCAGTTCACACACACACTTCACACGGGTTCAGCACTGAGGACCAAACCGAAGCCCCTCCCTCTTCAGACCAGCTTCAACCCATAGGCCACACCTCAGTGAAACACCCCAGAGCATTAAACACTTCTATCACACATAATTGGACAGAAATAAACAAGTACTGCACATAAACAGATGTGTGTAAAAGTTTAGACCCCTGAGGTCAAACCAAATTCTCAAAAAAAGAGTGAACACGTCCTCTTAAGAGACACACACTGAGAATTTTAATAGGACACATGAAAATTATTTTTTAAAAATGATTACAAATATAAAAAGGATCAATATGTTATTACACATACAGTTAGGTCCATATATATTTGGACACTGACACAAGTTTTGTTTTTGTAACTGTTTACTGAAACATTCCAATAATAGTTCGATAATGGACATAATTTGTAAACTCTCATCTTAAATCTGAGGGGATCCACATTCAAATTGGATGAAGGGTTTAGGAGTTCCAGCTCCTTAACATGTGCCATTCTCTTTATAAACGGAGCAAAAGTAATTGGACAATTGACTCAAAGGCTATTTCGTGGGCAGGTGTGGGCAATTCATTCATTATCCATCCATCCATCCATTATCTGCCGCTTGTCCCAAACGGGGTCGCGGGGGAGTGCTGGCGTCCAACCCAGCGCACACAGGTCGAGGACGGGGTTCCTTTATTATGTCATTATCAATTTAGCAGATAAAAGGCCTGGAGTTGATTTGAGGTGTGGCGCTTGCATGTGGAAGATTTTGCTGTCAACCGATAACATGCAGTCAAAAGAGTTCTCCATGCAGCTGAAACAGGCCATCCCTAAGCTCTGAAAACAGAAAAAACCATGCAAGAAATTGCTCCAATATTAGGAGTGTTCAAACACATTCTGTCTGCTCAGATCCAGCTAAATACAGTTTAGGACGGATTGGACGGCGTTTCATAATACAGATGGACGACGACCCAAAACATACAGCCAAAGCTACCCAGGAGTTTATTAAAGCAAAGAAGTGGAAGATTCTTGAATGGCCAAGTCAGTCACCTGATCTGAACCCAGTTGAGCAGCATTTCACTTGTTGAAGAATAAACTTTGGACAGAAAGTCCCTCAAACAAACAGCATCTGAGAGCCGCTGCAGTAAAGACCTGGCAGAGCATTGGTGATGTTCATGAGTTCAAGACTTCAGGCTGTCACTGCCAGCAAAGGGTTTTCAACCAAGTATTAGAAATGAAAATTTTATTTTCAGTTATTTCATTTGTCCAGTTACTTTTGAGCCCCTGAAATGAAGGGATTGTGTTAAAAAATACTTTTGTTCAATCCACTGAATTAAAGCTTAAAGTCTGAATTTCAGCTGCATCTGAGTTGTTTCATTTAAAATACATTGTGGTAATATACAGAATCGACATTACAAAAAAATTTGTCTCTGTCCAAATATTTATGGACCTAACTGTAAATTAGGAAATAAAAGTAAATACACATAAATTTAGCTGTACATTTTACAGGGACTTTACTTCTACTCTACTTTGTTCTACTTTCAAACATAAGGCTATGAAAAGATACAAATTCAATAAGATGTATTTATAAGACAAAAGTGAACCTCAATGATCATATTTTTGAGGTAACATTTACATTGTACCTTAAGAATCAAAATTGTATCTGTCAGTGCATCCTCCCTCTCCTCCATATACTATTTTAAAAATTACCAATGTTTAAAAGTGTTGCAGGCCTTGAAGAATGTTGATTAATGATGAAATGAGCTGCTATATTGGATGCTATATTGCCTATGGTTGAATAAGGAAATAAATGTGAGTTTCAGAGGTGGGTCTCTGTGTTGTACGAAGATAAACCTCTGTGTGCTGTACTGTCCGTTTCCCACTGTTCAGTGAAAAACTGATCTAGAACAAGATCTCGGTCAAAACTCACCTCACACCCTGACCTCACCCACCGTACAGGAACGCCAACACTTTCCAAGTGTTCTCTTTGCCTGCATCTCATACATAAGCTCAGCTGTCAGAGTGCTGTGTGTTTGTGCTTCCTGTATATCTGCTTTATCAGGAGGAAGTGTTTGCAAACACACACACACACACATACACTTGTCTAAGCAATGGTTGATAGTCAGCATGAGTCAGTGTCTTCTAGCAGTCAGGGCTTTATTTAGTAGAAACTTGGCAAAAGCCTAAGTGGATGGTACATGACATATAACCACACACACACACACACACACACACACACACACACACGCACTGAACAGTAGGCAGTGAACATTGGCCTTTAAAGGTTTCCAATAATTTGTTTGAATTCAATACAGAACTGAATACAGCAGACAAGCTGTGTTTGATGATGTCACAATGCTGCTTTGTTTATATTGTAACATTTCTCCACCAAGGCATCCTTTAGTGATGTCACAATGCCCTTCTTTGCAAAGGGCATATGGCAACACGTTGGGCTTTACCAGTAAAACCAGGTACCGAGCCAAAGGAAGCAAGCCGTTCCCAAGCCGTAACCATGCTGGCATGGCCTTGTTAGCAAACAGGGCATAGTTTTCCCCCACGGCGGACTGTTACTGATATTTGATTGGTCATTACACTGAACAGAGGTGTTAGACATCACTTTGTGGTGTAGATGCACTGTGTGTTAATTTTTCAGTGTGTTCATCTTCAGCTTTCCTGTGTGTTTCTGAGAGATTCATGTGGGTGTATGTGGTAATAATACAACATAAATGATCATTGCAAAAGCCTGCATGAAACGTCTGTTTGAGCATCACATTGCCAGTGATGTTCCCAGGCCAACACTTGGTCTAAATAAAAAAATATCTTTATCTTTATTTGCAGAAAATATAGTGAGAAAGCAAGCTTTTAATGAGGAGAGAAGATCTCTCGTTTATACTCTATTTTGATTTGCTGTCATAACTTTAGCCTTGTGTTTGAGATTTGGCAGTTATTACTCTTTTATATCCCATAAAAGTATGGAAAAAAAAACAGTGGCACGACTCATTATTTAAAGACAATCAGAAAACTGAAAGCTGCTTTTTGATTAGCAGACTGAATGAAAAAGGAAGTAACGTCTCAAAAATAAGACTGAGAGCTGGTCTGGAATCAGTAAGCTCATGTATATCAGAAGCCCTTCAGGAGGACCAGAGATGTAAAAACTTTCTTTCCAGGTCAGCTTTCTTTTACATTTGCAGCTACAGCTATTGTTCCTGTGAATAGTAAATTGAGAAAGTCTTACCCCAGGCAAGCACAGTGGCTTAGTGCAGAGATCAAAACACACGTCCAGGTCAGCAGGAGATTTTTCATGGTGGACATTCATCCCTGAATGACTGAGTGACTCCCTTCTTCCCACTTCCCTCACAGTTTCCTGCTCTAACCCATCATGGGTTGACATGTTTGTGTGTGTGTGTGTGTGTGTGTGCAGTGCCTTTGCCATCAGTAATAAATAGAGACGCATCCTGACATGCATGACAGTTTCTTAGTATGTTGCCTATTTTTGTGTCCTATACTACCTACAATAATATGCCATATTCATTCAATATATTGATAAATAATACAACAGTAAATACTTTCCAAATACTGTACCATCTCTCAAGGTCTTTATTGTGTGGGGCAGCAGTTGCTTAGTGTTTATGCACCAGAATTGGAAGGTCATGGGTTGAATCCCAGACCAGTAGGTTGCCCTGAGGTCTTGCCCATCACTGCTCCCCAGGCCTTTTAGATAGCTGCCCCCTACTAGATGGTGCTTGAGTGAAAACCAGAGGTTGCATTTTGTTGTCTTTCATCATGGCAAATAGTCACTTTCACTTTATTTGTTCCATTTATGCATGTACACCTGGTAGTGAAACATATCCCTGAGTCACTCTTTGGACTGTGTAAGGTAATGAGATAGAATAAGATGGAGAGATGGAATAAAATAATAACATAAAAATCAAATAAAAATAAAAAATTTAGAAAGAATTATACAGTTTACTGTCACTTTACTGTTATGAACGACTATGATAGTTTACAATATTATACTTTACCTCACATTGCCAGTCTAGTATGCTGGGCTGTATAAATACATGTTATTTTATACTTGTTTTTATACGTACTTATTTTTATATTTATGTCCGAATATTTATTCATTTACTTTATCATCTGCTAAATTATTGGATATACTTATATATATATATATATATATATGATATATTAAATTCTAAATGTTCCTCACTCATCCATACGCTCCAAAGTAGAATACTATAAACTACAGTAAACTACAGTAAAGTACGCTACACTTAACAATACTGCACTATATACTATCTGACCTATTCTAATTTTTATGCATGCAATACTATGCTATGCTGTGCTAGGTTAGGCTAGGCCAGGCTAGGCTATACAACAACATACTATGCTCTGCAATGCTACAGGCATGGTATAGGTATGCTATACTTATGCCTTGCTGGCCATGCATGATGCTGTAGAGCACTATGCTCTGCTATACACTGGCATGTTGTTCTATGCTACTCTTTACTATAGAGAGTGATCTTTTAGAGTGATCTTTAGAGTGATCTATACTATGCTATGCTATTCTATGCTATGCTATGCTATACTCTGTAGCTAAACCTTCTAGATAAACCTTTATGTATCTTTTAAATATGTTTCTATCACCATCCCCATAGTTTTAGACCCAGTCTTATGAGTCTTATGATTGGGTATGATATTAACAAGAAGAATTTGAAAGAGCTACAGAACACATGCATGTTTCTGTGTTTATTGACATAAAAATAAATAAAGGTCAGTAAGAAAGGGCCTTGTACAGAAATCTCACAAGAATTTAGTGGTTTCCCAGCAAGCTTGACCTTTCCGAGTTGGCACACAAAGTGCATGTAGAAAATAAATATACTGATTTTTACACACATTCAAAACAAAGTACAATAAAACACGTGTTCAAGCCAGAACGCTCAAACAGATGAAGTTGTTTCTTTTTGCACTATGCTGGAAGGCGTAGCGCCGACGGCTTGGACAGTGGAATAAATCAGCTCGTTCTGCAGGAGGAAGGCATACAGAGAGTTTGTTGTTAGTTTTAATGCTTTACAGTTGTAAAGAGATGCTCGTCAAATTCAGTGACACATTGCAGGAAATTTACCGGATTCTCAACAAATTGTGTTTGTGGTATCAGCGGGGATATAGAAATTCGGTTCTTCGATCCTGGAAAAAAAAATCAATCAATCAATCAATCAATCAATCAATGACTCAGTAACAAATAATCACAGTATTGTAGAGGGATCTATGACTCTACGAGTCCGGCTGGTGCAAAGTTTTCAACCATTTGAGTGGCACTGAGACCTGAAGGATAAAAACACATAGAACTACAGCACAGACCATCCATTATCCATCCATTATCTGCCGCTTGTCCGAAACGGGGTCGCGGGGGGGTGCTGGTGTCCAAGCCAGCGTACACAGGGCGAGGCGGGGAGCGCACCTGGACAGGTCGCCAGCCGCGCCGCGCGGGGAGGAGCGGGGCCAGGGGCCCGGCTTTTATAAAGGCTCAGAGGGCAGCCCACCAGAAGGGGTTGAACCCCGATCCATGATCATGACCAACACCCTAACCACTAGGCCACCGCTACCCCAGCACAAGACCAGTTTATTTTCATTCTTTTTCTGTTGGTTAGGATTCGTATTTTTCTGGTTTGACTCCCAATATTTGAAGACTTCTTTGTGGCAGCGGTGGCCTAGTGTTTAGGGACTAAACCCCAGGATCAGAATCTTGGGTGAATCCCAGACCAGTAGGTTGCCCTGAGGCACCCTTGAGCAAGGTATCATCCCCATTTCTGCTCCCCGGGTGTATGGGTGAAATACAGAGGTTGCATTTTGCAATGACATTTAGTCACTTTCACTTTTTCTTTTTTTCAACTTATATAAAAATAAAGAACAAACTGTACATTTGGATCAGATTCAGTCCATCTGAAATAGGTATACAGCACCTGTTTAAAGACAGTTGAGTGTTTTTTCACTGTGGATGGGTCAATATCTTGGTGGCCTAGTGGTTAGGGAGTTGGCCCCGCATCGGAAGATTGTGGGTTCGATTCCCTCACAAATAGGTTGCCCTGAGGTACCCCTGAGCAAGGTACCATCCCCGTCACTGCTCCCCGGGAGCTTTCAATAGCTGCCCACTGCTGCACGGTGTTTGTGTGCATGGGTTAAAAGCAGAGGTCCAATTTCGTTGTGGTTCATGGTGTGCAGTGCTGTGACCTCGCAATGACAAGGGTTGTCACTTTCACTTTTTCACTTTCACCTTATTTCCAGGTTCAATATACCATCACTCACAGCTAAATTCAGTGTTGCAAATAAAATTTTCACTGATAAGAATTCAGTGTAAATTTTCATTTCTGTTGAATTAGGCAAAATTTTTCCCATTATTATTTTATAGGGTTTGTAAAAGACTCTACATAGATTCTTCTTAAAAAAGCAAACCTCTGGATAAATTAAACATGTTATGCAAAGTCTTTCTTTTTTTTAACATTATTTTTTAAAAATAATAACGTTATTTTTCTGACACTATCCCCAGGCCACCATTGTCTTATTCAGAAATTTAATATTTTAAGTTTCCATAGTAGGTTTGGTCAGTCTGAGTCTCACACAGTTAAAGGATGTGATGCCATTTCCATTCACTGTGGAAACCTGCTGAAAGGTCCTTTAGCTGAGTGTTGCTCAATGTTAAGTGAATAAACAAAAGCAGATGCAGGATTGCAGAATATAGAGTTTTATACCAGCAATACAGAACCAGATATCCACGTAAAATAAGCAGAAATGTCTGAGCTGTTTTACCTGTATTTACTATGGCTGGGTCACCAGCCAGGATGTAAATGGCTTCATATTCCTTCTGAGGCGGAGACTCTGTGAAAAAAAATAACTACAGTTTATAATCCGGGCCACTTGACATGCCAAGAAAATAATATGGATTTTTTTGTGCCCAATTTCTAAAATGAACAAACATCACACTGAAAGAAAGAAATAACTCCTAATAACTAAAGGACTTTTGTTCTGACATATCTCTAAACATGTGTACAGTATCATAAATGGGACCCAAAATGGCCTTATTGATGCAGAATAAGTAAACTTTCACAAATAATGAAAAAAAAACCTTGAATGGATATTTAAAATATTTATTTGCAAGGATACACTCTGTTCTATCTATCTGTCTATCTATCTATCTATCTATCTATCTATCTATCTACCTATCTATCCGTCTGTCTGTCTGTCTGTCTGCCTGTCTGTCTGTCCGTCCATCCGTCCATCAATCCATCCATCCATCTATCCGTCTGTCTGTCTATCTATCTATCTATCTATCTATCTATCTATCTATCTATCTATCTATCTATCTATCTATCTATCTATCCATCCATCCATCCATCCATCCATCTACCTATATAATTTTTCACAGACCTATACATTGTACATTGCTTGGCACTTTGGTTTATTCTAAGTGCTGACAGTCACTGGTAACCCAAAAAATATGAACAAACATGGTTTGATGATACATGGTATGGTATGATGATGTGTAAAGTTACTGTAAACTAAGAAAATATTTTGAAACAGTATCTCCGTATATCTGACAGGTAGGTCCTCCTAGAATAAATAATTCATTCTGTTAATGCCCATATATTTGCAGGAGTAATTGGTTAATGCTCACCGGGTTGTGTTACGGTGGTCGTGCTATCTATTGCATCATAGATGTGATCTGTCTTGCTGACGTCAGTTCCTGAGGACACTGAGACAGTGCAGTACAGGATGATGAGCGTTCAGGAAAATTATGTATTGCAGTTGGTTAGAAAGATGGTTACTCACCATTTCGCTTGAAACAGTATCTCCACAGAAGAAGAGCCAGAACTATCAGCAAAACTCCAGTCAGCACAGGAACAACGGTTTTGATGGGATCTACAATCAGAAGAAGTGTGATAGATTCTTGATCTAGAATGCATGATCTAGTAAGTAGAGTAGGAGACATCATGTTGTGCACATTTGAACGATTTTGAACAGTAAGTTATGGAGGCGCAAAACTAGCCATTTTTTAAGTGGTCTGGAAAACAGGAGGTCATCTTTTTCATCACTTTGGTCATACGTGACGCAGCCTAAGCCTAAGGTTTGAACACAACTCTGTCTTGACCTCAAATATTCATAATTTTAACATGTTTTAGATTCAGAGATCAGAAAGAGGGGGAAAAATTTAGGTCACTCCTCACAATTGGCTTCTTTGTTCTTCTTTTCAAGTAAAAGACACATTTGTCCTCATTCTTCCTGGTTTTGGTGCTGGGGAAGTGGTCAGCTCAGGGAAATATTGACAACAAATAAGTGCGGAAGAATTGTTTAGACATTTAGGCAATGTGCTTCTCAGGGAGGCAAGAACTTTATAATCACTATCAAATTTTCTTGCAGAATCACCCACATGACTAGGAAGTTCAGGCTCTCCTGACAAGTTCAAGGAAGATTAACCCAGTTAAAGGTTGTGTACACAGCAACTCAGTCTTGAGCTTCATTTCTTCATATTTTATTCAGACTGTCTTGTAGGTTAAATGTGTGGTTGAGGAAAAATTCTCCAGGATTCCTGAAGGACCAAGTTTTTGTTTCTCATTTTCAGTACAGTCCCTGTACCTGAGCAGTCTCAGAGGATTGTTTTTGCTGGTTAATCACAGCAAAAGGTCCTTCAAGAAGCTTTAAGGTCCTTCAAGAAGCCTGGACAACTAATGAAAGTGAAGTAAAAGTGATTATTTGTCAATGTGAAAAAAACACATAACTCAGTGAACCACAACAAAATGCATCCACTGCTTTTCACCCACACACACAGTGCAGCAGTAGGCAGCCATTTCCAACACCCGGGGAGGAGTCATGGGGACGGTACCTTGCTGAAGGGCACCTCAGTGTAACCTGCTGATCTGGGATTCAGTCCCACAACTTTCTGATCCTAGTCCCTAAACACTAGACCACCACTGCTCCAAACTAGTTCTGAAAGCAGAAAGAAAGCTGACCTGGAGATCCAAACTGAACGGGGCATTGCATTGCTTTTTACCATATTTTAATCATTTTTATCATGTACTGCTTTTGCTCCGCTCACTCCTGGGCTCCTGAATGCTACAGATGTTAAAGTTTAAGCCCTACCATTGGTAGATCTTGAGTAGGTCTACACCATAATATTGTTAACAGCACTGTTACACTGTAAAGACGTGCTGTGACACTCACTTCATCCCACTCTTCACCACCTGATAACCTGTTTATTCCTGTTAGAACTTGATAACCTGTTTAATTCATCCATCTGTAATTATGTGTAGTGTGAGTACACCACATATACATTGTGTGTTTTATGTGTGTAACGTGTGTATTGTGTGTACATGTTTAGGATTTATCACTGTTTTACCAGCTGTGACACTGCTGCTCTATTACACACTGTTACACTGCCCAACAACTTGGGGTGCTTCGTTCCATAACACTGCGGCCCTCTGACGGACGAATGTACTGTCTGTTGTGCTGTCTGTTGTCTGGACTTATTAGCCTTGTCTTGTGTTTTATGTTGTGTCCTATGTCGTCTTGTG
Source organism: Hepsetus odoe (assembly GCA_017165825.1). Lineage (NCBI taxonomy): Eukaryota > Metazoa > Chordata > Actinopteri > Characiformes > Hepsetidae > Hepsetus > Hepsetus odoe. The sequence continues at coordinate 11,619 of JABMDN010010719.1, forward strand.
TGTAGCACCAGGGTCCTGGAGGAACGTTATTTAGTTTCACTATGTACTGTGTATATGGCTGAAATGACAATAAAAACCTACTTGACTTGACTTGACACACTTGGCCATTAAAACTGATTCTGATTCTGAGTACATTCACTCTCAACCTGCTCAACAGCGACTTATATTTATTTCTTTTATTTTTATATAGAGTCAATGGGCTTTAAGCCCTTTAAGCCGGTTTTGGAGAGATTGTTCTAAAGAGATCTTTCTTCTAACAGCTACTGTTGTTTTTCAACTCTCTGATGAGAAACAAGCTCATGTCAGTAAAGTACTTTTGTTGCGGTTTTCTGGTGGTTAAAACTGGGCCCTGAGCGTATTTTCAACTTTTCCGTTAGCGGTCGAAACAAAAGCACATTCCATCTGTTTTGCTCTAATAACCCTCGCTCTAATTATTGTGCCTGTGAACAGAATCTTAGATACTTATTTTCTATGTATTATCACATATTTAGAGAAATATTATTCACTCCAGAGAACAGCTTTTCTTAACAGTGCTGTGAGTTTCTGTACTTTATATTTATAGAAATGAATAATTTTGGATAATTTGCAACATAATACAATACAGACCACATGACCAACCACAGCACACAGCTATCAGATCTTGAGACAAAAAATTATCACCAACACCTACATCACCTTTGTGAAAAAGTTGTGTAATAAAGCGTTTAATTGATTAAGAGGTCAATTATACTTCCTGTGCTAAACATTGAATTCTCTGCTGAATTTAGACATCAGTTAAGGGCAACCTTTCCAGAATTGTAAGGTTCCCTAAAATGGTCTCACAACACACAATGCCGGAGACCTGAGAAAGAGAGTTCAAGACTTTTTCACAGCCTGGTGTTAACAGAAACAGCAGCGATTGGTCAAAAGGAATGTCCAATGAAGGACTGAAAAGGCAGTAATGAAACTACAGAAGTTTAAATACCTGTTTTCGTATCTTGTTTGTCTCTGCTGACGGATGGTGTGCTATTATATCCTGTAGGAAGAGCTAAATAAAAATGCTCTACATGCAGGAACATAGACTGAAACAACAAAACAAATCCACTCCTATAAAAGCATGTTAACAGCTGAATCGCCTGAAAGGAGGGACAGCAGAGTGGTTAGGATGCAGGGAGAAGAGATGGTGAAGGGATTTAAATACTCAGGGAAGTCAGTTTAGTGTAACAGTGAGAGTGGAAGAGAGATGAAGAAAGGGAGATTTACAAGACAGTAGTGAGACCAGTTATGTTACACAGGCTGGAGACAGTTGTTTGTCATTTAACTGCCTATCTAGTACCATTTTATCTGCCTTTGTACAGAAGATCTCAATGACTTTGAGCCTCACACCTTTTTACTAAATGTGCCTTTTTAAGTTGAACTGATCAGTCTTTTTTTAAAGTGTAATCCTGCAGTGTCCCATTCTGTCCACAGACGACTGCAGGTGAGGCAGGAGGTTATTTCAGAAAGCAGATGGTGTGAAGAATGAGATCAAATCATGATTCCAGTAGACTGAGGGGAGCACAATGATGCCCTAAAGCCACACTGGTCTCTGGATAAGATGTGAAATGCTGGTGCACCACAGATAGAACAGAATATTTACTGGACTGTGCAGCACTGAGAGCACTGTGAAGTCTCACACTTTCATTCCTGACCACTGAGAACTGCTCAGAAACCGAAGTGCTGGCTGAAGCTGATCTTGTGTGAGAAAACTAAACTGTGTGACACAGACACCGTCTGTGTGGTTCAAACTCACTCATCTGAGATGTTTTTTGGGATTCAGTTTTCCTGGTACTCATCGATGAACAGCAGGGGGCAGAAGGAGGACCAGTGGTTGGATCTGTGGTAGGAACCATGGAACATGCAGTGGGAGAAGCTGTGAGAGGAGCCGTGGAAGAATTCTTCTCTGTTAAACAGGAAAAACGTTTGAAGAAAAATATTAAAAGTTAGTAAAGCCAAAAAAAGGAGCCATTTAAGTGCCTCATTTCATTCAATAAGGATGGTTCCATTTAGTGCTGAAATGTTCTCTAACTTCAAACTCAGAAAGAGCCATTTTGGTGCTTTAAAAATCATATTTATGAGATTCTTCGACCCATTCTTAGAGCTCCAGTGTAAAATGTTTCAGATTTACTGATCAGCACAGAATCACATGATCTCGTCTAAACTGCTAAACCACTTCCCACTGCTTTAACATTTAACTCTGAAGAACGGCTCTGTTAACCAGTCAGGAATACACACACACACACACACACACACACACACACACACACACACACGCACACACACACACACACACACACACACCTACACACACACGCACATACACACACACACACACACACACACACACACACAGACACAGACACAGACACAGACACAGACACATACACACACACACACACGCACACCTACACACTCCCACACACACACATGCACACACATACACACACTATAAGTCTGCCTATCTGTGTAGCTAGCTAAATAAATTTAACATTAAAGTACGGAGAATGTCATTTTTACAATATTTGTACAAATGTTTTGCAGATCTACTTTTTTAAATTGATAGTATTTTGGTTGTTTTTTTTCACATTTTTCTTCAATAGTTAAACACTGAATAATTTTAACGGTTAAATGACTGATGACGGTATCAACACGAGATCAGTGTATCGTGTTTTTCGGACGTCTACTGGACTCTGCTTCCTGAATGGAGTTC
>JABMDN010010724.1:0-11404 GCA_017165825.1 Hepsetus odoe
CAACACCTACACCCAAGTGCAGAACTCCATCAACAGTGCAGTGAGTCCTGCTTTCACTAGTGCATGCTTCCTCTTAGTTTTACAGTTACACTTCACGTGTCAGAATACAGGTTTTTTATCTACTTGAATTTATTAGTTAATTAGTAGTGAATTTTTTTTTTTCTCTCAATTAAATATGTGATTTCACCATTACATTTGAAGTACTTATCCCTTTTAAAAATAAATATCTTTACACTGTTTCCAGCTAAACACGCTGCTAAATGAACCTGGTGCAGATCCTTTTGAACCTCAGAGCTCAGCTTTCATGTATGTTTTAGCACTAATATTAATTTCATAACAATTTTTCTTCCACAGTAGAGCCTTTTGTGATTTTTTTTTCCCCCTCACATTCTCTCTACAGAAGCCCAGCTAACCACATTGAAGGTAACATGGAGTACAGCTTCAGTAATGGTGACACAATAGCACCAATCAGCTTCCTAAAAGAGCTCAGGACACAAGCTGGTAGGTTAAGATGCAATACGTTGTATCGTAGCTGGTTTCTTAATATTTCATTTTTGCTTACGGCACATAATTCATCCTTCATTTATTTTTTCTTTACTGCAGACTTGTTTAAACCTACTTGTTTTTTGGTTTTTTTTCACAGGTGACACAACAACCACAACACTGCCAAGCACAACAACCACAACACTGCCAACTACTGCTCCACCAGTGTAAGTGCAGAAATAATATATTAAAATTTAAAATTCAGTATGCATAATGTAAGTTCAATTCTGTGCTAAGCTTGAACATCCATGGTCTAAATAGATATGTTGTTGATTTTAAATGTTTTTAAATATTAACTGTAATTGTAACGCCTTTTTCAGCTTCACCTTTTGATTTTAAAGTGTGCATTTGTGTCCTTTTTCAGAATAGGGAATGCCCTGATTTATATTCGTCTGGTGTTTAAGAATGTGACCATTCTACCCACTGAGGCTCAGATTGTTAATGCTGCCAATTCTCTGCTGAACTCAAGTATTAGAATGACTCCAAATACCAAAATGCAAAAACTGAATAACCCTGTGAGCATCCAGAACGTCAACTATCAGAGTATGTTTTTTTTTTATATACCACTTTTCTACGTGTTTTTCACAAAAAGAGTTTAGACAAATTGCTCCATTACATCATTCTTGGTAAATATTATTTAAAAAGGTTTAAACAACACACTTGTTATTACTTACCTCTTACTACCTATTGCTTACTGCTACACTGAACCTCCAGCTTAAAGTATGTTTCTCTGATATAGTTTAATTTGAGACTGGGCTGATTAAGCATGCAGACATTTTAAAACAATTTTTCAAGTTAAAAAGGTGCAAATATTCAGAGCTGGCGGTTATCAACCAGAAAAATAACTGCCTCAAACATCTTAATTACACCACAAGTAGTGACATTTCAGCCTTTCTTATAATCTGGTCTTTACTTCCATCCTCTCCTGTTTAGAAATGAGCAGCAACTCTTTTGCTCTCACATTTGGCTTCAAAATCAGCAGTGTGAGCATGTCTCAGAACATTGAACTAAGAAACGAAACATATGATGTGATTCAGAACACCATCAACAGCCTGGTGAGTGTCTGTTTACTCTAGCTTATAACTATTATTTCTTTAAGTTAAATCCATAAAAATGAAACAACACCTTTAATTTTACATCTCTTTTGCTCATTTCAATTAAAAAAAATCTGTTGCTAATGCAACTCTGACTAACATACCTTTATGCTTAATTAGCTGAACGTGATACTGAATAACCCCAATGCTCCACCATTTGTCTTCTCACGGGCAAACTTCACGTGAGTATATTCATAATGTTCTTCAACTAAATCCATAAATAATAATTAAATAGCATTTTTCATGAAAGCTGAACTTTATGGAAATGACTAATACATATGTTGTTCTTTATTCCTTCCAGTGGTAACGATACTACAATTGTAGCTAATGCAGAATACGTTTTTGTGGAGGGGGATATCAACTCTCCGAGTCCATTTCTAAGTGAAATACTCAAACTTAGTGGATTAGCTGGAGGATGGTCTTCGGCATGGATTCTGGCCATCATAATCCCCTGCAGTATAGCTGCCATTCTTGTACCCTGCTGGATAATACTCTGTGTAAGTTCATGCTAAAAAATACCTTATATTATATATTACATCAAAGCGGTTTTGGAAGTGACCGTAAGATTCTTTTTTCCCTGCAGATTATGTTGTGTGGTTGCTGTGCAGGCGTTAGAAGACGCTGGCGCCGACGACAGTCGTACAATGTACAGTATACAGTTAACAACAGCCTCTTCTAAACCATAACTTCACTTTACATCTAATCCAAAACCCACCACCTTTCACTGTTTCTTACACCTGCCATGATTAATTCATGCAGATTATGTAGAAATGAAAAAAGTTGCATTTTACTATCTCTGCAGGAATGTGGCGATGGTTAAATATTTTAATTGATCTATTTGTGTAGCGTTACTTTAACTGCTTATTATTGTGCTAATTATTTCACAGGGCTCTCTTTGTGTATTGCTTGATTTTTACAAAACATAGATTTTAAAATGTGAAAGGTTCTTTAATAATGATGTAAAATCAAGCACAATTTCTAATTTATTAAATTAATTTATTTTCCAGTATCAGTATTTCATGTTGATATACTATTTTAATCAAGGTTTTGTAATTTGCATTTCATTTTAAAAAATGGGAAATGTTATTTTTGAGATTTAATTTTTTTAATTAAAAATTCACCTCTGCACTTTATCTACATGAAAAATTAAGTTGATTTGATTAATCATGATTTATTTTGTACTTATTTAAGAAAATTTTGATTATCTGGGTCACTAATGTCACTATTCTCTTTACAACATTAAAAATCATTTTTTAAAAATCAGTTTTTGTGATGTAATTCTGGAATTGCAAATCTTTATGTAATTTTAAGTGAAGTGAAAAGTGAAAGTGACTATTCTTGTCATTGCGAGGTCACAGCACAGCACACAGTGAACCACAATGAAATTGCACCTCTGCATTTAACACGCACTCAAACACCGTGCAGCAGGGGGGTAGCTATTAAAGCTGCATGGGGAGCAGTAACGGGGACGGTACCTTGCTCAAGGGTACCTCAGGGCAATCTACTGGTGAGGGGTTTGGAGAGTCGTTCGAGGACTGAATCCTGGCTGATTCCTGAGCTCCAGCAGTGTTTGGCGGTTATATGTTAGAGCATTCACAGTTGTCATGCTCATGTGCAAGTCTTCTGATGAAAAGTAGTCAGATGAAATACCTTTTTCTGTGGAGTTTCACAGGACACCAGTGAGGTCTAGATAATATCGGACTAATGTGATCAAATGTTCTAGATCTAGTGAGACTCTAGCTGCTGCCTTCTGGACCAACTGGAGTTTATGAAGACTGGGGGTTAGCAGTTATACATAAAAACACCTGAGTGTTCAGTCAGAGAGCAGGTTTAAACTTCTCTTCTTATAATAATCATTGGTGACTTTAAAATGCATGTAGAGAAGGAAGAAGACTCACTGAAATTAATCTTTACATCCTCAATACTGTGGGTTTTATCCAGAATGTAGTGGTTCATTCATTCCCAGAACCATACTTTAGACTTAATCCTTACACTAGGTGTTCAGGTGGAGAACACAGCCATTATTCCCTGTCGACGCTAAACTCAGATCACCATCTTATCACACATAAGATCCACAGCAGCTCTAATTTATGTCCATCATCTCCTGATAGTGTTAGCCATACAATAGCGTCCTACACAGACTTTAGTTTTATCAAAACCTTCCAGATCAACACTTATTCACCGTCTGGTCCAGAAAAGCTGGATAATCTCCCCGAATGTTTTGAGAACATGTTTCATTCCACATTAGATAATTTAGCACTGTTAAAACGTAAAAGAATCAGACAAAAAAAATCTTCTATGGTCCACCAATCAAACATGAGTTCTAAAGCAAAAGATGCAGAAACTACAGCGTAAATGGCAAAATGACAAAATTAGAATCATTCCACTGCCTGGACGAAGAGCTTCATACAATATAAGAGGGCACTTACATTCACACACTCAGCTTACCAATCCACATTAATAGAGTCCAATAAAAATAATGCTAGATTTCTCTTCAGCACAATATCTACATTCACGAAGAACCATGGATGGGGCTGAAGGTCAGACACCTGTGATTTACAATAGAGATCATTTATGGATTTCTTTAACAATGAGATCATTCAAACCAAAAATCAAACCCAGCATGTCTGCTGTCCGAGACAGATATAGATACAGATATAATTCATCCATCCATTCATCCATCCATTCTCTCCCGCTTATCCGAGGTCGGGTTGCGGGGGCAGCAGCTCCAGCAGGGATGCCCAGACTTCCCTCTCTCCGGCCACTTCTTCCAGCTCCTCCGGGCGGATCCCAAGGCGTTCCCAGGCCAGCTGAGAGACATAGTCTCTCCAGCATGTCCTGGGTCTTCCCCGGGGTCTCTTTCCGGTGGGACGTGCCCGGAACACCTCACCAGGGATCCTAATCAGATGCCCGAGCCACCTCATCTGACTCCTCTCGATGCGGAGGAGCAGCGGTTCTACTCTGAGCCCCTCCCAGATGACTGAGCTTCTCACCCTATCTCTAAGGGAGAGTCCAGACACCCTGCGGAGGAAACTCATTTCGGCTGCTTGTATTCGCGATCTTGTTCTTTCAGTCAATACCCACAGCTCGTGACCATAGGTGAGGGTGGGGACGTAGATCAACCGGTAAATTGAGAGCTTTGCCTTCTGGCTCAGCTCCTTCTTCACCATGACAGACCGATGCAGAGCCCGCATCACTGCGGACGCTGCTCCGATCCGCCTGTCGACCTCCCGCTCCATTCTACCCTCACTCGTGAACAAGATCCCAAGATACTTAAACTCCTCTACTTGGGGCAGGATCTCACTCCCAACCCTGAGAGGGCACTCCACCCTTTTCTGACTGAGGACCATAACTTTTATGGACAGGATTTCTAGGTGCATCCAGGGCGTTGAGGGGGTCCGGTTTGTTGGGCTCAAGTGTGGGTCACTGCTTTTTGCAGATGATGTTGTCCTGTTGGCCTCATCAGGCCGTGACCTTCAGCTCTCACTAGATCAGTCCACAGCCGAGTGTGAAGCGGTGACAACGGGTGACAAAGGGCAGCCCTGGCGGAGCCCAACTCTGACTGGGAACAGGTCCAACTTACTGCCGGCAATGCGGACCAAGCTCTGACACTGGTTGTACAGGGACCGGACAGCCCTTAACAGGGAATCCGATACCCCATACTCTTGGAGTACACCCCACAGGACTCCCCAAGGGACACGGTCAAATGCCTTCTCCAAGTCCACAAAGCACATGTAGACTGGTTGGGCAAACTCCCATGCACCCTCCAGGACCCTGTTAAGGATGTAGAGCTGGTCCACTGTTCCGCGACCTGGACGAAAACCACACTGCTCCTCCTGAATCCGAGGTTCGACTATCCGTCAGACCCTCCTTTCCAGGACCCCTAAATAGACTTTCCCCGGGATTCTGAGAAGTGTGATCCCTCTATAGTTCGAACACACCCTCCGGTCCCCTTTCTTAAAGAGGGGGACCACCACCTCGGTCTGCCAATCAAGAGGCACCGTCCCCGATGTCACCAAAGCCGCATTCCGCTTGGCCTGCCGGTACCTATCAGCTGCCTCCGGAGCCCCACTGGCCAAAAAGGCCCTGTAAGACTCCTTCTTCAGCTTGATGGCATCCCCCACCGCCAGTGTCCACCAATGGGTTCTCAGGTTGCCACCGCAACAGACACCAACCACCTTACGGCCACAGCTCCGGTCAGCCGCCTCGACAATGGAGGCGCGGAACATAGTCCATTCGGACTCAATGTCCCCCACCTCCCCCAGGACATGGTTAAAGCTTTGCCGGAGGTCGGAGTTGAAGCTTGTCCTCACAGGGGACTCTGCCAGACGTTCCCAGCAGACCCTCACAATATGTTTGGGCCTACCAGGCTTGACCGGCATCCTCCCCCACCAATGAAGACAACTCATCACTAGGTGATGGTCGGTTGACAGCTCCGCCCCTCTCTTCACCCGAGTGTCCAAGACATGTGACCGCAAGTCTGACGACACGACCACAAAGTCGATCATTGAACTGCGGCCTAGGGTGTCAGGTGCCAGGTGCACATGTGGACATCCTTATGCCTGAACATGGTGTTATGTTGTTATGGACAATCCGTGACGAGCACAAAAGTCCAATAACAAAACACCACTCTGGATCGGGGGGGCCATTCATCCCAATCACGCCCTTCCAGGTTTCACTGTCATTACCCACGTGAGCATTGAAGTCCGCCAACAGAACTATGGAGTCCCCAGGAGGGACGCTCTCTAGCGCCCCCTCCAGAGACCCCAGAAAGGGTGGGTAGTCCAGATTGCTGTTTGGCGCATATGCGCAGACAACACTAAGGACCCGTCCCCCAACCCAAAGGCGGAGGGAGGCCACCCTCTCATCCACCGGGGTAAACCCCAATGTACTGGCCCCGAGCCGAGGGGCAAAAAGTATGCCCACACCTGCTCGGCGTCTCTCACCGATGGCAACTCCAGAGTAGAAGAGAGTCCAGCCCCTCTCAAAGAGACTGGTTCCACAGTCCAAGCTGTGCGTCGAGGTGAGTCCAACTATATCTAGCCAGAACTTCTCAACCTCGCACACTAGCTCAGGCTCCTTCCCCACCAGAGAGGTGACATTCCACGTCCCTAGAGCCAGCTTCTGCAGCCGAGGATTAGACCGCCAAGGCCCCCATCTTCGGCCACCGCCCAGCTCACATTGCACCCGACCTCTTTGGCCCCTCCCACAGGTGGTGAGCCCATGGGCAGGGGAACCCACGTTGCCTCTTCGGGCTGTGCCCGGCCGGGCCCCAGGGGTGAAGGCCCGACCACCAGGCGCTCGCCATCGGGCCCCACCTCCAGGCCTGGCTCCAGAGGGAGGCCCCGGTGACCCACGTCCGGGCGAGGGAAAGTGTCGTCCAATGATCTTTCTCATCACAAGAGGTCTGAACCGCTCTTTGTCTTTTCCCTCACCTAGGACCTGTTTGCCTTGGGTGCCCCTACCAGGGGCATAAGCCCACGACAACATAGCTCCCAGGATCATTGGTACACGTAAACCCCTCCACCACGATAAGGTGGCGGTTCGAGGAGAGCCAGATATAATTCCTACCAGATAATTTAAAGAAGTCCTGCCAGTGATAATCAGGCCTTTAATAGAAACAGTAAACTCCTCTCTCAACCTGGACTTTGTGCCAAAAGTATTCAAAATTATTAGTTAGTTATTAATCGTCTACTCAAGAAACCTCATAATGATCCATTCATGTTAACAAACTATCCATTGATTTCTAATCAACCTTTTATATCAAAAATTCTGGAGAAAGCTGTGATCCAGCAGTTCTGCTCATATCTACACAAAAATATAATTTTTGAGAAATTTCAGTAAGGTTTTCGGCCCTCAGCGCTGAAACAGATAGTGAACCATCTCTTAATGGTATCTGACCAAGGGTGGGTCTCCTTACTGGTCCTCCTGGATCTGCAGCATTTGAACCACAGACCACAATATCTTACTGCACAGACTAGAAACCCTGGAATAACAGGAACCCTCTCCTGGTATAAATCAGGACTTTAGTAAAATTACTAAAGTCTAGCATTAAACCTGAAAGTTTGTCTCTAGGAATTTTAGGACCTTTTCAGAATTTAACATCAGAAATATATAATTGTGAGTTGTCAGTGTAACAGTGATTCCATGTTTCTGGGTTACTGAGGGAGCAGGTCTAATATGAAGAGTAGGGGACTGAGGACAGAGCATTGCGGGACTCCATAACTAACTTTTGTAGGAACTGACATTTCATCATTTACATTTACAGACTGATAATGATTGGTGGAGTATGATTTACACCAGGAGAGGGCTGTTCCTGTTATTCCAGGTTCTTTAGTCTGTGCAGTACAATTTTGTGGTCTATGGTTCAAATGCTGCAGGTCCAGGAGGACCAGCAAGGAGACCAACCCTTTGTCAGATGCTGTCATGGTAGATGACACTTTTTCTCTGACTGAGCACACCTGGGCTCATTAGGGCACAGATGTGCTTCATTGGGGCTGGCTTTACAAGCCCCAAGGTGCCAGAGTAAAGCGTCAGTCGTTGTAGATGTATGGGTGAACCTGTGACCAGGGTATCTTTCACATGTGGATGCTTTAATGTATATGCCGGATAATAAAGAGGAGATCCTGATTTCTGGCTACATGTTTATATCCAGACCACACCTCCACCTCCCCATTACAGATACCATTAAGAGATGGTTTATTATTTTCTCAGCGCCGAGGGCGGAAAACCAGACTGAAATTTCTCAAATTTATTGTGTCAATATGAGCACAGCTGCTGGATCACAGCTTTCTCCAGAATCTTTTATATAAAAGGTTGATTGGAAATCAATGGATATTTTGTTAACTTGAATGGCTGAAGATTAGGCTTCTTGAGTGGAGGATTAATAACTGCTATTTTGAACTCTTTTGGCACAAAGTCCAGGTTGAGAGAGGAGTTTACTGTTTCTAATAAAGACCCGATTATCACTGGTGTGACCTCTTTGAGTGGTTCTGATAGGAACTGAATCCAGGATGGAAGTAGAAGATCTGGAAAAGGAAACAGCTGAGATGAGGTTGATCTACAGAACTGGATTAAAGTAGTCTAACCTCTCTGCTCCGTCACAGGCAGCAGACATGCTGGATTTGGTGTTTGGTTTTGGATTTCTTGCTGAATCTTAATGTTAAAGAAATCCATAATATGATCACTATTGTACATTTAGCTAGCTATTGTATCGCTAGATTATTCAAGATGGCGCCACGTGAGAGGCAGCCAGTTACAGGAGCTCTGACCACTTTCTGTTCTTTTTATTTATTTAATCTATTTATTACTTCTTTCACTTCCTTTTCTAATCTGTCACAAGTACAGCAGTCTGAGGAGACTTGTAAACATTTTTTTCTGTTTTTTGATCGTATCTGGACTGTTTTACCCTGCACGCGGTGAGACACCAGGCAATGGGTTCATTGTTTACACCCGGGACCAGCTGCTGGCGCTTAGCAACCAGCCGATACAGCCCAGCGAGAGAGCAGAGATCCCCAGGGAACTACAGCGGAGGAGACGGGGCTGCAGAGCTGGGGTGAAACACTGGGAGAGGAAGAGACGGTACAAACCATCGGTACCCTCATCATCATGGGGAATGTCAGATCTCTCCCTAACAAGATCGATGAGCTAACGGCGCTCACCAGGCTCCAGAGAGAGTACAGGGAGGTCAGCTTGATGTGCTTCACGGAGTCCTGGCTGACACACCTCACTCCAGGCTCTCTCGCTGCTGTTCCGGGATTCACCTGGTGAGAGCGGACCGGAGCGCGAAGGAGACCGGTAAGAGGAAAGGCGGGGGGATCGTGATGTATGTGAACGAGAGATGGTGTAACCAGGGGCACATCTCCGTTAAAGAGCAGTGCTGCACACGGGACGTGGAGCTGCTAGCGCTCAGCATCCGACCGTACTATCTGCCACGCGAGTTCTCGCAAGTCATCACGATAACTGTTTACATCCCGCCGACAGCAGACGCAGCAGCAACTTGTGAAACACACACAGTTGTGTCTCAATTGCAGAAAGCACATCCCCAAGCCTTCCTCCTGATTTCTGGTGATTTTAATCATGTCTCCTTGTCCTCCACTCTGCCTACTCTCACCCAGTATGTGGACTGCTGCACCCGGGACAACAGGACACTAGACTTACTGTATGCAAACGCTAAGGATGCATACAGAGCATCACCCCTCCCTCCACTGGGACACTCAGACCATAACCTGGTCCATCTAGTTCCCTCTTACATACCTCTAGTATGCAATCAACCCCCACTACGAGGTATGTGAGAGGATGGTCTGATGAGTCTAGCATGGCACTCAGGGACTGTTTTGAAACCATAGACTGGGAGGCGCTGTGCAGCCCACATGGAGAGGACATCAACAGCTTAACAGTCTGCATAACTGACTACATCACCTTCTGTGTGGAGAACACTGTACCAACCAAGAGAGTACGGTGTTACTCCAATAATAAACCATGGCTGACCCCTGATCTGAGAGCTCTGCTGAAGCAGAAGTCAAGAGCCTTCAGATCAGGAGATAAGGAGGCAATGAGAACAGCTCAGAAGGAGCTGAAAAGAGAAATAAGGAGGGGGAAGGACAGATACAGAGAGAGGCTGGAGGAGCAGCTCAAACTAAACAACATCAGAGGTGTGTGGAGAGGACTGAACACCATTACTGGTAGGAGCACAGTGAGTAGGGGAGGCCCAGAGTCTGGAGATAAGGACTGGGCTAATAGTCTAAATCTGTTCTTCAATAGGTTTGACTTAGGAATCTGCCCCTCACCCAACCATCAAAGTTCATCACATGCCAGTGCCCCCCTTCACACCTCCCTGCAAACTCCAACGGCACCTCCCCTTCACACCTCTCTGCAACCCCCACCAGGGATATCAGCTACGTATCCCCTTTTATCTTTATCTTCTCCTTCTCTACTCCCCCTTTCCCCTGAGGACTCTACTGCCCCCTCCTGCTACCCCACTCATCAGGAGGCTCCCACTCTCTCACCACACGATAGCCTCTCCATCACAGCTGACCAGGTGTGGTGTCAGCTGAGGAAGTTGAAGCACAGGAAAGACACAGGTCCAGATGGCATCAGCTCCAGCCTGTTGAGGGACTGTGCAGATCAACTCTGTGAGGTTATCACCTACATCTTTAACCTCAGCCTCAGCCTGGAGCGTGTCCCCATTCTGTGGAAGACCTCATGCCTCGTTCCAGTCCCCAAGACATCGCACCCCAAGGAGCCAAACCATTTCAGACCTGTTGCCCTCACTTCTAACCTGATGAAGGCTATGGAGAGGATCATCCTCCATCACCTTCGTCCACTGGTCAGGAGGGACCTGGACCCGCTGCAGTTTGCATACCAGCCGCACATTGGGGTGGATGACGCTGTCATCTACCTGCTGCATTGGGCCCTTACTCACCTGGAGAGTGGCAAGAGCACTGTAAGAGTCATGTTCTTTGATTTCCCAGTGCTTTCAACACGATCCGGCCTTCAGTTCTGAGGGGGAAGCTAGAGGGAGTAGGTGTGGACCATCACATGACTGAGTGGATTATTGACTACCTCACCAATAGACCCCAGTATGTGAGACTCCAGGACTGTGTGTCTGAGGTGGTGGTCTGCAGCACTGGAGCCCCACAAGGAACAGTCCTCCCCCTTCCTCTTCACCCTGTACACGGCAGACTTCAAACACAACACTGTAACGCGCCGGTGCCAGCGAGGTCGCTGGGCACCTGTGTGCGAGCCCCGCCCCCCGCCACGTGACA
>JABMDN010010811.1:0-13512 GCA_017165825.1 Hepsetus odoe
GCCTGTTTCAAGTCACCCCACAGCATCTCAAGGGGATTAAGATCTGGACTTTGACTCAGCCACTCCAGGACTCTTCATTTCTTAAGTTTCAGCCAGTGCTTGGTGGATTTACTGGTATGTTTTGGGTCATTGTCATGTTGGAAGGTCCAGTTCCACTTCAACTTTAATGTTCTTACAGATGCTCCTTAAGCATCTCTGATACACGGAAGAATTCATGGTGGATTCTGTGATGGTGAGCTGACCAGGTCCTGCTTCAGCAGAGCAAACCATGACACTTCCACCTCCCTGCTTCACTGTTGGTTTGAGGGTCATTTCCTGGAATGCTGTTTTCTATTCAACATGTCCTCTGTTCTGTTGTCCAGATAATTAAATTTTAGACTCATCTGTCCAAAGAACATGATTCCAGAAGTCCTGGTCTTTGTCTATGTTCTCTCTGGCAGACTCCATACCATAACAAGAGCCTGCTGTAGTGTAAAAAAGGAAACTTCTTTTAGCATCTTTCAGTCTGCTCTCGGGGTGTTCTTGTTTGATGGACGGCCAGACCTTGGCCTGTTGGCAGTTGTTTTGGAAGTCCTCCACGTGTAGACTATTTCCACTATTTTCAAATTCACTTTTTAAAATCACACTGTTCCATTCTAAAGGCAAAGGAGCAGCTCATATTCACAGACCTTTTGTTAAGAAAATCATAAATATTTAACATTGATGATGAACTGTTGACCTTTTTGGTATCTTTCTTTATTTACGACTTCTGCAAAGAGCTTGGTACGACAGTCGAACTTTGTGCCTGAACCTTGCCAGACACAGAATTCCTCTTTTCTGTTTACAATTTTGTAACAAGGAATGTGGGCTAATTACTCTGTAAAATCAGGAAAGCAAATAAAAGGCTTGCAGAGGGAGAAGCACTTCGGAGGAGGTAGCTGGTGTTGGCTGGTGCCTGGCTCCCCTTGAAAGTAAAAACTGCAGATCCTGTGTCTGGTGTTTTACTTCGTTCTACTGTCTCTGTGTACAGGAAATTTCCAACATAACTTGGTCCTTCGGATTGCTACAGATCCGTGTCCCTGCGGAGCACTTGGAGGACGCTGAAGTCTGTGCACAGCCCACGAGTCTGGGACCGTAGATGAAAGCCCGCCATAGTGAATTCTATGTCGGCCAGTAAGTCTCGAGTTGTTCCGCTGGACCGGATTGACGCGATCTGAACATCATTTGGTTGAGACGGTGAGAGCGTGGGAAAACAGGTTAGACAAGGATTTATGGAAAAGCGCTGAAAGGTTCAGGGAACCTTAGAGAGACGTCTAGAGAGTCTGGGACTCTAACAGTCTAAAGGGGATCAGAAGGATTGCCCTAGAGGTCTAATTGTACTAGTACTAGTCAATTGAGATGCTCCTGAGAAGTAACTAAGGTAGTTACTATAGACTGAGGTTTATGTGTTTGTTTGTCTGTCTGTCTGTGTGAATGGGAGAGACCCAGTACTGAAACAGGACAACCCGAAACCTAACGGTGCGAACATGAAGTTGTCTCTGAGGACTGGACTGGTGATCCTCTCCATTGAGGATTTAGGTGGTGGTTAACAGAATCGAAAACGTTTTTCATCTCTCGGGATTAGAACCCCCAGTGGAGGACCGGACTGGACAATAGGTCTAGCCTAGAAGCTTGTTCTCCAGAGAGTGATTAACGGCCCAGAGAGGACTTTTCTAGTGACCCACCACAGTGGACTCATAAGTGCCTTGTTGTCAAATGAAGTAAATGTTTGAGGCAGCCTTGTGAATGTTAATAGGACATTCTAGAGGAGTTCAAGTTTGCAAATATTGTGGCTACAGAGCAACAGGTGTAAAGAAAGAAAAATGAAAAAAAAAAAATAGAAAGAAAAGAGAAAAAAAATAGAAAGAAAAAGATAAAAGAAAAATTTTGATTTAACCTAGATTCTCCTGCCTGTGAGGTCTGTCATAAGGAGGGAACGCAAAGACCTAAGTTGGGGACTTAGGCACACCTAGGCAAGGGACTTAGGTGGACCTTGGGGGTAACTCCGGGTGGGGACCAGTACCTAGAGGACAGTTCAAGAGAACTGAGGTAGATTGGGTCCAACTCTTTCAAGGAAAGGTTGAGAGAGATAAAAGTTAAGCTACTCCTGTCTGGGACAGGAACGGAACTGCGTTGAAATATGGAGACCTCACAGTCACGGGATCTAGGAAAAGAGATTAAGGGGAATTTGCAAAGACTGACTGTTATGGGTAATATGGAGAAGTGACTGACCCGACGATATTAGGTAGATGGGCTGTTTTACAGAAGAAATTAAGGGAGGAGTGCCAGGAAGGTAGAAATGGCATAAGAAAGTAAGTAAATAAATAAATAATGAAATTATATTAATAATAAAATTCACATTATGTAATTATATAATAATAAAAGAAAGAATGGTAAAATTAAAGCAACAGAGGCATGTGCAGTAGTTAGAGAAGAGGACAACGAGACTCAAGGTCCCGCCCTGGAGAGACAAATGGGATCCTCCCTGAAACCACCCCCTTATGTGCAAACAAACTTATATCCAAATTTAGATGCTTTTAAAATGCCTGACGGCCCGGCTACAAATACTAGGGGCCATAAGGGCAAGGTGGGGGAATGGAGTAAAACAATGGGAGGACTTCTTAGCCCAGGCGGATTAGTGAGGGCAATAAACTGGAATACTGCAGATGAATGCCCCATGGTGGAAGTAGCTAATCCAGCCTGGGATCCTAATCATGCAGAGACGGGAGATAGAACCATGTTAGTATATAGAACCTGGATCCATGATGATGTCAAAAAGGCTACTGAATCTGTGACATCTCCAAAACAAAAAAAAGGGATCCTAATCAGTGTTGCTCAGATGCGATGAACCTGATCAATTCGTACCATCTGAATGGCCCTGAAATTCAACAAGTATTCATGGCAATTTTTATAATGGAATGGTTCAGAGCTCCCTGCGATGGGCTGGCGACCTGTCCAGGGTGTGTCCCCTGTCCTCGCCCTGTGTGCGCTGGGTTGGACACCAGCACCCCCCCGCGACCCCGTTTGGGACAAGCGGCAGATAATGGATGGATGGAATGGTTCAGAGTTAGAATGGACTGGGACCCAATGGACGGTGGGAATCCTCCCGGGCCCCTAGCTCATAATAGCCCACAGCTACTACAGCGAGTAGAGCGACTCCTTAATAGAATCAGAGAGTATATAGAAGGAGAGCTAATTATGCAATTCTTAATCAAACAAAGCAAAAAGAAGGTGAGACAGTCGTAGAATTCAGAGGAAGGTTTCAGCAAGTCTTTGTAGAAAACAGTGGACTACAAGAAGATAATGATGACAATGGTGCATTTAGACAACAACTAAAGAACGCATTACTGGAGGAATTTAGACCTCCTGTTTGCATGTGGATAAGAAAACATTGTGTCCAGCTTCCCACATGCACATTAGATGAGTTCATGAATTATGCCATACATGCAGAGAAAATTACAGAAACAAAAAAAGAAACAATCAAAGACAGATGTTTTCTGGCAAGATGACTGTGAACCGTTTTATCAAGGGAATCGAGGAAGTCATAGAAACAGAGGAAAAGGAAGGTTTAGAGGAGGTTTTAGAGGACGAGGTGGTCGAGGCCGAGGATATGGTCCAAAGTTGAGAGATGAAGCATGTTATAACTGTGGAGAAATGGGACATTGGGCAAAGAATTGTCCTAAACAGAAAACAGAATGACTAGATGGAAAACAGGAAGTAGAACAGAGGGAAGAAGATGGGCCAGATGTTTTACTAGATTTAGAGGATATATGTTATGCAGGATATAACAGACCAGACATTACCTTAATAGTTGAAAATAAACCTTACACATTTGTGTGATGGTGGGGCCTGTAGGACAGTAATGAGAGAAGATGTAGACTGGTTGCCAGTATCAGAAGACATCATAAATGTTCAATCTGCTAATGGGCGTATTGAAACCAAATTCTTAACTAAACCACTTGCAATAACTGACCCTGCTACGGGATCAACCATCCACGCTCCTGTAGTACTGGCCAGTTGTTGTCCATATAATTTACTGGGTCGGGATGTAATGGTTAAATTGGATATAGGTATCATTCCTGACGGTAAAGGAGGAGAGTTACATATCACGTTGAGATTCAAAAGTAATCCAGGATCCGACCCAGCATATGAAAAACTAGTCCACAAACTGGGACCACAAAAAGTATACGTATACAAGGTTACCACAAAGGTATTGCGAGAGCCCTACTATATTTTCCGCCGCTATACAAAGTTGGTTAGCTAAATTTACTCCTCCGTGTTCCAGTCAAATATTAGTTTATGTAGATGATATTCTATTAGCATCAAAATCAGAGTTAATATGTAAAAAGGATACTTTAACTGCTCAAATATCTAACTGATACGGGTAATAAGGTGAATAAAGATAAGCTACAACATTGCAAAACTAGTGTTAAATATTTAGGACATACACTCACGCCTGATGGTAGAAAGGTAAATATAGAGAGAAAAACTGCAAAATTATCAGCACCTAAGCCTAAAACAAAAACCAATCATGTCATTTTTAGGCTTGTGCAGTTATTGTAGAGCATGTACCACATTTCGCTGAGGTAGTTAGCCCCTTGCAAAAAATGATCTATGATACACCCCTTAACATGGCCTCCCCTCTGCAATGGACAGAGCAAGCCATGAAGGCATTTATATGAGCAATGAGAACAAGCCAATATTACCTAAATCTATATATAAGTGGGCGGCAATATTGAGTCATGGGCGATGCCTTGTCTCAACAGGAGGGATGGTAGGCCTGGTAAACAAACAATATACAACATATGGATTTAATATTTACTCAAAAAAATTTTGTATGGCTTGCCCTGTGTGATTGAAACATAATCCACAGAGCAACATCAGACCAAAGGGAGTAGCATCCCCCAGCACCTTACCCTTTCCATACAATACATATGGATTTCATTGAACTCAGCAATAGTCAAGGTTACAAATATTGTTTGGTGCTGGTGGATGCGTTTTCTAAATGGGCAGAATTATTTCCTACAATAACTCCAGAAATTGTACAGCGATAATGGCAGCCATTTTGTCAACGCAATAGTGAGTAAAATGTCATCGAATTTAGGAATAGACTTAAAAACACACTGTAGCTAACACCCCCAAAGTGCAGGGTTGGAAAGAACAAATAGTACAGTAAAATCTAAACTAAGGAAATGCATGGAAGAAACTGGCAGACAATGGCCACAGTGTATAGATCTAGTTCAGCTGAGTATGAATATAACTCCAACTTTTGGCAGTTCTTATCCTGCAGCTTCTTCTCTTTCTCCTGGATTCTCTGCAGGGATTCCCTCTGTTCCTCCTTTAACTGCCTCTGTGTGAAGATACATTGTGTTCAGACGTCTGTGAATGATTTGTATTAATGGAAGCTCAGTGGATAAAGTTCACTCTTGCTCCACAGAGATTTTACAGCATCATATGAGTGCTGTGAGAAGCTGGAGAGATGCTGGAAAAAAAGTGACAGCTGGTTAAACATTTTCTGATTGATTTGACTCGTTTCTTCATGACAGTCAGTACAAATACACTTCAGTAACACTTCCTTATTGAACTGAACAAATGAAAGAGTTTAAATCTTGAGACTGAACCTAATCCTGCTTTATAGTTCGACAAATTGGCCCAAAAGTATGGAGACAGCATTCCTAATTATTCAGTTCAGTGTTTTTAAGCCTGACCTTTACCTTTTGGGTGTATAAATGTCACCTGCAAAGACGAACACAGGAAGAAGAAGATGTTGTATCGAAGAGCTCCATGATGGGCAGACATTTTCACCTGTATGACAAGTTTAGAAATATCTGCATGACGTCAGGTTCATGAAGACATGGTTTGAGGAAATGAGGTTTGAAGAACCTCTCGTGACGTGACTGAACAATTGTACACGGATTGTGAAATAAAGATTTTTGATCATCAGTTAGTGCCGAACCTCTTTTAAGCCCATGAGCACAAATTCCCAAAGACACACACATCTTTTGGAAAGACATCCCAGAAGTTGTGTATGAGCGCTGTGAGAAGCTGGAGAGATGCTGGAAGAAAAGTGAGAGTTGGTGTTTAAATCTGGAGACTGAACCTAATCCTGCTTTATAGTTAGATAAATTGGCCGAAAGGTATGAGGACACCATTGCTAATTATTCAGTTCAGTGTTTTTTAAGCCTGACCTTTTCCTTTTGGGTGTATAAATGTCATCTGCAAAGATCAAAGAGCTCAGTGATGGCCAGAGGTTTTCACCTGTACGACAAATTTAGAAATATCTGCATGACGTACGGATCAGCAACAAATGGTTTGAGGAAATGAGGTGTGAAGAACCTCTTATGATGTGACTGAACAATTGTATACAGATTGTGAAATATTAATTTTTGATCAACAAGTGCCGGACCTCCCGACTGCTCTTTTGACCCCATGAGAACAAATTCCCAAAGACACACACATCTTTTGGAAAGACATCCCAGAAGTTCTCAAGCGTCTCCATAATTTAGGGCATTTAATGGATCATAATAACGCATATTGGTTCTGGATGGATTCTAGTTCTCACCTGTTTCTCGGTTCTCTCTGCTGCAGCTGAGACTGTGTTGTGGCCCTTGTGTTTATCCAACATGCACAAATAACTGATGCATGTTTGGTCGGTGCGACAGTAGATCTCGATCAGCTTGTTGTGCTGAGAGCAGATCTTCACTTCACAGTCAAGTGGAAGCTTCAATCAGCTTGTGATTTTTCCAGGAAGGAACTTCATAGTGGGGTTTAAGATGAACTTCACAAAAGGAGGCCAAACACATCAGACACAGCAGAAATCACACTCCACATCTCCAGGTCCAGAAGAACACTGAGCAGGAGAAGCAGCCTGGAGGTCTGTCTTCTTCAGTTTCTCCACCACTTTAGCCAGCATGTTGTTCCTGCGCAGAACAGGCCTGGGAGTGAAAGTCTCTCTGCACTGAGGGCAGCTGTAGACCATCTTCTGCTCATCTTGATCCCAGCAGTCATTAATACACACCATGCAGAAACTGTGTCCACAGGGAACGGCCACTGGATCCTTCAGCAGATCCAGACAGACTGGGCAGATGAACTGGTCCTGATCTACCTAAATACAGGCGTCTGCCATCTTCCTGCAATCAGACTGAGAGAGAGAGAGAGAGAGAGAATGAGGAAGCAGCACTCTGAGATCAGATTCGTTTTCTGTGCAGAGAGAAGGAGTGGCTTCATGATTCTGGGTTTAAGAGAACAGAGAGCAGATTTCACAATCAACAAGTTTCTCCAGTAACAATCATTCCTGAGTTCATGAGAAAATTAAAGTCATATAATTATCCACGTTATGAGGTTTTTTACACTCAGATTTTAAAAATGAATTTGATGAATGGTTCCCTTAATGAATGTCCACCTTAAATCATCAGTGATGAAAGATTAATAAGAATTAAATGTAAACATTGTTGCGTGGGTTTCCTCCCACAGTCCAGAGACATGAACTTCAGCTGGAGCGAAGACGCTCAATAGATCTTTAGGTCTGACTGTGGATGTGTGGTATCTGCTCTGCATTGGACCGCCGTCCAGGTTGTTTCTCCCTGCAGGCTTCACCACCATCATCAACCCCACAGAGGAGAAGTGGTTGAGACAATGAATTAAAGAATTTTTATTATTAATGTTACAATAACCTGTTATTTTTAGCATTATTATTATTAGTAGTAGTAGTAGTAGTTGTAGTTATAGATATAGATATATACAGTCTGGGGAAAAATTTAGGACACCCCAGTAAATATTCCGATTTTTATGAAGATATGTTCACATGTTGATCTCTAATCTTGTTTTTATTTATTTCTGGAAAAGAACAGGATTTATTCATAGGTAAACAACAAAAACTAGCCTTGATTTATTCCTTAAACAAAAGATTTCAACAAAAATGTGTATTCTAATGGGAGACGTAATGTAATGGGCTCTGGGACTGAACCCAGATT
Organism: Hepsetus odoe; assembly: GCA_017165825.1. Classification (NCBI taxonomy): domain Eukaryota; kingdom Metazoa; phylum Chordata; class Actinopteri; order Characiformes; family Hepsetidae; genus Hepsetus; species Hepsetus odoe. The sequence goes on from JABMDN010010811.1 coordinate 7,992, forward strand.
TAACTTCACACACGTTCAGCTTCAGTCATGATAAACAGAGTCTACTGGGTTTTAGTTGGCAGTGGATGAGACCAGAACAGGAGTGCCCAATCATTTTTCCAAAGAGTCCACGTGAGAAATTTGAATGATTTTAGTTGGCTGCAATATATATAATATGCTTAATATATAAATGTGTATATAATATACTTAATATATACCTAGTTTGCCAAACTCTAAATTCAAGTCTTGCTTGTCTAGTGTCAGGGACATGTTTTCAACTACAAAGTGTCTTGTGTCGTCTGTTCTGCCACATACTGGAAATGTGAAAACCTCCCGAACACGTGGACAGCATTGTTTTATTTATGAGTTCTCACCATCATCCATTATAATGAAAATATCAGAGCCATGAAATTGTTTTGTCTTGATTGGGACTCTAGTTCAATTCGTGTGTGAGTGTGAGTGTCAGTTTGTACGCATGTGTAAGTGTGTGTGTGTGTGTGTGTGTTTGTGTAGATGTGCATATATATTTGTGTGGTATATATTTTACCCACACCATATATTTTGTGGTGTGGGCAGGACGTAAACCAACACCATCTACCGTGACAAAGTTAGTGGGTTTGAATCCTTTGCCAGTAAATTGTGCTGAGGTACCCTTGAGAATGATACCGTCCCCATCACTGCTTCTCAAGCGGTGTCAATAGCTGCCCCCTGTTGCACTCGTGTGGGTGAAATGCAGAGGCGTATTTCGTGGTGGTTCACCATGTGCTGTGTTTCATGACATGTTGGCAATTTTTTTTCCAAAGCGACCAAATGAGAAATTGGAACGGCCAGAATAATATATACTTAATATATACTTAATATTTAATTAAGTACAGGTTCCAGTCTATATAATATCCCACTATAAGAAACAGTAAATGAAAAATGAGAAAATGTGGAAGATAGAATATATCAGTCAGTCAGTCATTTTCTGCCGCTTGTCCCAAGCAGGGCCGTGGGGGAGTGCTGGAGACCATCCCAGCTCACACAGGGCGGACACATCCTGGACAGGTCGCAAGTCCATTGCAGGGAGGAGCGTGACAAGGACGGCGCCTTGCTCAAGGGTACCCTATTAGGGAAGGGGTTCGAACCACTGATCCTCCGATCATGCAGCCAATGCCCTAACCACTAGGCAACCGCTGCCCCAGATAGAACTATATATATATTTAATGAATAATCAAAGCAACAGTTTAAGACAATTCAACTTTTGCAATGTTTAAAAAAACCAGCATCATAGCTTAACGTAAAATAGCATCAACTTCCATTGATGAAGCACAGTAAACCAAACATGTCCAACAGTCAATCAAACAGTACAAGTGTGGGGCACAGAGTTAGTGCAATATTTAAGGAACGTTTATACAATGTAATTTTGCAGCATTTAAAAAATAGCATCATAACTTTATGAACTAGTCTTCAAAGACCACATTAACGTCATGGAGAAAAGCAGTAACTGCACGCAGTGTTTTCTGTTTGGTTCATCCCAGTTCTTTTAGTGTTCAGGGAGAGAAATCCAGCCTGTTTTGGGCTTGAACAAGTGCGCTGAAGTCAGAGAACGTTTCTTCACAGATGTAGGTAGATCCAGAGAGAACCAACATCCTCTGAGCAGACCTCAAGTGGGAAGATTTCCTCTTTGAGAGAGGAATAAAACTCAGTGATGCTGACATCAAGTGCTCTGCCATTATCAGACTGCAGATCAATCAGTTCAAGCTGGACTTCACTGGGTGCATCATCCACACTGTAAGTAAAGGGAGCAGAAATCATGTGCATTTCACTCTCCACTGTTGTGAAGTCTCAGATCTTCTTGAAAACTCACCCTGCAGTGCCCCTAACATGGGTGAATACTTGTGGAGGTGATCAGCTGATAGTGCTTCTTTCGGTGTTGGCATGTGAGTGAGAATGTCCGTCCATCCATCCATCTATTTTCTGCCGCTTGTCCCAAACGGGGTCGCGGGGGAGTGCTGGTGTCCAACCCAGCTCACACAGGGTGAGGACGGGGGACGCACCCTGGACAGGTCGCCAGCCCATCGCAGGGAGGAGCGGGACGGGGACGGCACCTTGCTCAAGGGTACCTCAGGGCAACCTATTGGGAAGGAGTTCGAACCCCCGATCCCCCGATCATGTGGCCGAAGCCCTAACCACTAGGCCACCGCTGCCCCTGAGTGAGAATGTTGCCCCTCTAATTGACCTGAAAGAAACTTCAGCTTTCTCATGAAAGCTGTCACCAAGCTGAACATCTCGTGTGCAAAGAGGCTCTTGCCTTGCAGCTCAGTATTTAGTTCATTCATCAGTGCAGTCACATCAACAGCAACGGCCAGACCTGCATCCCAGCGTCCGCCTCCAGAGAGACACATTATCAAATCCATGTTGCATTCGCAGTTTCTCCAGCAAATCTTCAGACGCTGGTGCTCGCTCTGCATCAGTCAGATTCTTGTATTTTTCTCCGTCTTTACTCTCGTAGCGGTGATTCACACTGTGATCCTTAAACACCGCTATATGTTCTCCACACACTGAGCTCACAGCTTTATCTTCGATTTCAGCCCATAAATATGTAGAAGTCCGTGTCTTGTTAACAACTTTAAGTTCTGTAACACCTTTTCTTTTTTTAACGTTAGCTGACATATTTAAGGGGTAAGAACTCATTTCCTGGAAGCTGTCCAACACGTTCTCTGATGTAAATAAGTGCACTGATGACATTACTTCAGAGAAACAACAGTGGTCTTCAAAATGAAAGCTGTTATTGTGTTTCTGCACTTTTCACAGAGTGATAGGTGTCGTTACACCTTTACGACAAACTCACGCTGGCCGGTCAAAGGTTGTCAGTGGGCCGGAAATGCTCAGGTCTGGACCAGAAGGTACATTAGACTAGATCATGGTCTCTGTCTTCACTATGAAGACCCGTAAATGAGAAAGAAGCTTTTAATTAAGCCCAGAAACTGTTCATTGTACTCTTATATATGAACGATTCCCACGAGACGCTGGACGAGCCGACAGCATTCAGGGAAACCTGTTCAGGAACTGTTTGAACTGTGATTTTTATCGTTTATTTCTTTGATGAACATGGGGCAGCGGTGGCCTAGTGTTGAGGGTGTTGGCCGGAGGATCGGGGGTTCGAACCCCTTCCCAATAGTCTGCCCTGAGGTACCCGTGAGCAAGGTGCCGTCCCCGTCACGCTCCTATCTGCGATGGGCTGGCGACCTGTCCAGGGTGTGTCCCCCGTCCTTCACCCTGTGTGAGCTGGGTTGGACTCCAGCACTCCCCCGCGACTCTGCTTGGGAAGAGCAGCAGAAAATGACTGACTGACTGTTTGATGAACATGTTTATTGACGGGCAGTTTCAAAATGAAATAAAGTAACAAATATTTTGTTTGTTTGTTTGTTTGTTTGTTTCACATTTGGTGAACATGCTTGTGTCCTCTGTGCTGCCAAATACTGGAAATGCAAAAACAATCATATGGACAATGCTGTTTTGTGTCACTGGAAGTCTCACCATCATTCATTATAATGAAATCTGAGAGGTTAAACTGTTTATTCTTGATTGTGACTCCAGTTCAATCTGAATAATGTTCCAGGTCCCTGCAGGTGATTGTAAAGACAGCAATCTGAACTCTCTCCACAAGGGGGCGCTACTAGACCTCCAATTACAGAGTTAAACTGCATGGACAACAAACATTTCCTCAAATTAGAAGAATTATTATTAGACTGATTCTTAATCTGATTTAAACTGTGTAGAAGAGGAGGCTGAAGGTACATGGTGGAGCTGGTTCCCTTCAGTAAAGATCTAAAAATCATTTTTGAAGAACTACACTACGTCACCTTGTCTCCCCAGCGTAGAGAGACTGAGTGAATGTGGTGTGTGGTCTGGACAGCTGAACTGGTCCTGATCTACTGAAATACAGGCCTCTGCAATCTTCCTGCACTCAGACTGAGAGAGATAAAGAGAGTGAAAGAAGGAGCAGCACTCTGAGATCAGATTAGTTTTCTCAGAAGATAGAAGGAGTGGCTTCATGATTCTGGGTCTCAGTGAACAGAGAGAAAGAGTGAAGACAAATACATACCGTTACCTTCCTGAATAAAGTACACAAAACAGAGAAACCCTTCATTAAGTGTGAACAGAGAGTTTTCAGATTACTGTTCTCTGGAGTTTTTCTTTTTCTGATTAACTTTTACTTTTCCTCCCTGCACATATCTGTACTCTTTACTCCCAAAATGTTCAGAACAGGCTCCTCACTTCACTCTGAATTCAGTCTGATAGGAATGATCCTTCATTAACTCTTTCAATCATGTTCCCAACATCCACACCCATTTCAGCCTAAATGGATCAAAACACACAAACATCGATCCCTTGTTGCAGATTACACTCAGCAGTTAAGAAGAAAGGGAGAGTGGACGGAGGAGAAACGGAGTGTATCGAGTGTGATGTCGGTGGTTGGAGAACGTGTAGAGACATGCATGAAGGTGAATCTGTGAAGTTAACGTTGATTTTTCTATTGGAGAAGATTTAATGCTTTAATTTTCTTTGAATTATGTTAATATAGCATGAGTTTCACTTTGCACAAAAACCGGTGCTTCTTCAAAGGATCACTTTGTATTTTTATACTCTGAGTGCATTTCAGAATCTGTCCTTTTTACTTTTACTCAAATTACATTAATACTAAATCATTTCTCTTTAAAAGGATCTGAACTTCTATTTAGAAATGTGTATCCTGGAATATATCCAAGAGAAAAAGTGCAGTTACAGCGATGAATGTCTGCATGTAAAGGTAAAAGAGTGAGAAGTGGCAGTAAAATCATGTGTGATGACATAAACCACACTACTGTGAGTCAGCTGACGTGGAGAAGTGTTCCTCGCTGGTTCCACCTTACCTGTCCCGGTTTGACCTGCTCCTTGGTTCAGTCGTCAGGTGAGTCGTCTCTCCCTCACTGACTGATTCTCATCAGTTTATCCTGGACAGTCACTCACACAGTCACCCGGACAGTCACTCACACAGTCACCCGGACAGTCATTCACACAATCACCTGGACAGTCACTCACTCACTCCCCTTATTAAATTATTTATTCTCTGGTTGGTAAAAGGACTCTTCTTAGGGACGTTATTGAGGACAATCATTTGGAGATGCTGCTGCTTCCAGAAACCTGCCAACCTCAGGATGACTTTACAGAACTCGGTCTGCTCAGTCCACCTGGATACAGCTTCATCGCTCAACCTCACACTGCTGGTGGAGGGAGTGGCCTAGCCGTCGTACACAGAAAGACTCTGAAAACTGAGACCACTCATCTCCATAAAGTCCCATCATTCCATTATCTTGCTCTGAAAATTACTTTTCCACAACCAATGATTATTATTCTCATCTACCGTCCACCTAAACGTCTCTCTACATGTTCCTCTGATTTAACTGATCTCCTAACTCTAGTCATGAGCTCCAGATCACCTGTATCACTAAGAGGGGATTTCAACATTCATGTTGATAAGGTCTCTCATACTGTTAGTGAACTGAAAGCTGTGGTG
>JABMDN010010835.1:0-10546 GCA_017165825.1 Hepsetus odoe
CCCCCCCCCCCAGCCTTACCCACACAATGTTCACTATTTTGGCGACCTGCATGCTGATCTCAGATCTGTGCTGTGTAGGTTGCTGTACTGCACCACTGTACCAGATAACTGTGATACTGGTTCAGAATAAAGAGTGTCTCCTCCAGACTCCTCCCAGAACTCAGGGTCGTCAGGTAGAGCTGCTCCAGGGTCAGAGGAGGAGGAACATCACTGGAAGACAAGCGAAACGTTTTATTTTAATGACAAACACTGGTTCATAAAGAAAGTGTACCGCACAGCGCCCCCTGCTGAACGCCTTCATTAATGACTGAAGCAGCAACACTGGAGTCCTTCTGTTCGTCCTGCAGGGGGCGCAGCAGCAAGGATTTACTGAACGGTGTGATTCATTCAATCATTATTCCTATCAATAATATTTCTTACTCTTTAAACAAAAACCAAACACACAAACTAGTAATCATACAAACAGCAGTTAAAACTATCAAGTATGTGTAAAATGAATCATAATACAAAACATTAAAGTTGAATCTTCCTCTTTGCTCAGTCGTGATGATCTGATGAGTCCCTGTGTTTGTAAATTCAAGTGAAAGTGATTATTCTTGTCATTGTGAGCACTTCTGCATTTAACACATGCACAAACACACCGTGCAGCAGGGGGGCTATGAAAGCTGCCTAGGGAGCAGTGACGGGGACAGTACCTAAACTAACAAACTAAGTTCTTTCTGTTAAACTCGAGCGTTCGTGTTTCGCCTTCTCGTCGGTGAGTCACAGTAGTTAACTGACCGCCCTGTGTGTGTAAACTGCCTGCATTAGCGGTTAGCACACGATGCTAATCCAGCTCACTAAAGTCTGTTTACTGTGCTACGGTGTTTAACTCCAGTGTTTGTGTTTCTGACGCTTGTAAGCCAAACACACATCCTGTTCTCCTGTTCTCCTCCTCTCTCCTCCATCACCTGGCTCCCGCAGCTCCGGAACGCTGATCCTGGAGCTCCGCGAACAGACAGAGAAGATAAATCGGGCGGTTTGCAAACCTGAGCTGCAGGCCATTTAGCTCCACCCACTCACTCTCCAACGCAGCCACAAGCCCTCCCGGAACCTGGCCACAAGGTTAGTTTGGCACCTCCAGGCACATTGCGCTAAACATCCTTCGCACGATCCCAGTGCGGCCGGTTTGTCTTTCGTACTGGTGTGTATGACAATCTGACGCTCCGTTTGTGCGTGGGGTATTTGTGTGTGTGTGTGTGTGTGTGTGCTTATGTGTGTTCTTAAATTCCCTTCATAAAAATGGAAACATGAAAAATGGTTTTCATGACTAATAGGCAGACATCACTGTATTTTTGTGAACATTAATAAACTTGAGTGTGTTCAGCTCCAGTGAAGAGCTGCTGAGAGAGTTGTGTACTCAGTGTGTGTGCAGCACTAGTGTAGGCTGTGTATCTGGTTTTCAAAGGTGAAATCAGTGTTGTTTTACTAGTGAGAATGTTGCTGAGTTTTTATCTTCTCTTCATTTTTATCTTCTCTTCATTTTTATCTTCTCTTCATACATCTCGTCACTGAAGGTGAGTGAGATCTGCTTCTCTTTTCCTGGTGGATGAACTGATCAGGTAGGAATTATGTCTTAGTATAAACAAGTGTCCAGAGTCATAAGGACTCAAATGGAGAGAGAGAGAGTGTTTGTGTATGTGTGTGCTTTTACATGCATCTGTGTGTGTGTATGTATACGTGCACATGTGTGAATCTACTTTGTGTGTGTGTTCATGTGTATAGGTGTGCGTGTGTGTGCATTTGTGTGTATGTGTGTTAACTGTTGATTGTGTCTGCATGTATGTGTTTTTGTGTGTGTGCAAGTGAATATGTTTTAATCTCTGTGTGTGTGTGTGTTTCCGTATGTGCATCTGCAGGCTTATGTGCATACTTCTGTGTGTATAGGTATGTTTGTATAGGCATGCAGCATCTGTGTGTTTGTGTGTGTGTGTACTTCAGTGTGGTGTGTGTGTGTGTGACTGAAACCCATCATAAAAGTGGGAAACAAGATCTGATGACTCTCTCGTTTCTGTGTGTGTGTGCTGATAAGAAACCTTTCTAAAGACAGAAGAGTTCCTGTGGAGTTCTGCTCCTCTCACAGCCCTCTGAGCTGCAGGACATTAGGAGTGTGTTCAGCTCCAGAAGAGCTGCTGAGAGAGTTGTGTACTCAGTGTGTGCAGCACTAGTAGGGCTGGGTGTGTATCTGTCAGTGTTGTTTTACTAAATAATGTTTGCTTTTAGTTTTCAGTGTGTAATGGTGGCGGGTACCGGAGGGACGCCTGCCTGAGCCAGGAGTTGAGAACATACTTTATTAGTCACATTTTACACAAACAAAGGAACGTGGGACTGCAGTTCTACACATTTAGAAACCCCTATAACTGGGGAACTGCAGTTCAACCCAGACACTAAGTGATCTATACTAGGCGCACCCATACCTAGTCATAGACACAAAGTTTACACATACCAATACCACCTGCTACGCGATAGGTTTGACCTATCATAGAGTGCCGCGCCATCTCTGACTCATCGGGCTAATCCCCCCCCCCCAGCCTTACCCACACAATGTTCACTATTTTGGCGACCTGCATGCTGATCTCAGATCTGTGCTGTGTGGGTCGCTGTACTGCACCACTGTACCAGATAACTGTGATACTGGTTCAGAATAAAGAGTGTCTCCTCCAGACTCCTCCCAGAAAAACAGGGTCGTCAGGTAGAGCTGCTCCAGGGTCAGAGGAGGAGGAACATCACTGGAAGACAAGCGAAATGTTTTATTTTAATGACAAACACTGGTTCATAAAGAAAGTGTCCCGCACAGCGCCCCCTGCTGAACGCCTTCATTAATGACTGAAGCAGGAACACTGGAGTCCTTCTGTTCGTCCTGCAGGGGGCGCAGCAGCAAGTAGTTACTGATCGGTGTTATTAATTCAATCATTATTCCTATCAATATTTCTTACTCTTTAAACAAAAACCAAACATACATTACTAGTAATCATACAAACAGCAGATAAAACCATCAAGTACGTGTAAAATGAATCATAATACAAAACATTAAAGTTGAATCTTCTTCTTTGCTCAGTCGTGATGATCTGATGAGTCCCTGTGTTTGTACATTCAAGTGAAAGTGATTATTTTTGTCACTGTGAGCACTTCTGCATTTAACACATGCACAAACACACACTGTGCCGCAGGGGGCAGCTATGAAAGCTCCCTAGGGAGCAGTGACGGGGACAGTACCTTGATCAAGGGTACCTCAGAGAAAACTCCCTAAGCACTAGACCACCGCTGCCCCTAACCTACCTTGTGTTAGCGGTTAGCCGCCGATGCTAAACTAACAAACTAAGTTTTTTCTGTTAAACTTGAGCGTTCGTGTTTCGGCCTCTCGTCGGTGAGTCACAGTAGTTAACTGACCGCCCTGTGTGTGTAAACTGCCTGCATTAGCGGTTAGCACACGATGCTAATCCAGCTCACTAAAGTCTGTTTACTGTGCTACTTTGTGTTTAACTCCAGTGTTTGTGTTTGGACGCTTGTGGCTTCTCGCCACTACATCCTGTACTCCTGTTCTCCTCCCGCTCTCCCTCCATCTCCTCGGGCTCCCGCAGCTCCTCCGAGCTGATCCTGGAGCTCCGCGAACAGACAGAGAAGATTAAACGAGCGGTTCGCAAATTGACGGCCAGATAGCTGCAGGCGCTTTTAGCTCCACCCACTCACTCTCCGAGACAGCCACAAGCTCCTCCCTCGAACCCGGCCAAGGCTGTTTCTGTTTTCTACCTCCTTCCAGGGGGTGGAGCTTGTTCATCGCATCCCAAGACCGCCAGGCAAGGGGGGTGGGACTTGTAAGTCAGATCCTATGACCGCCCAGGGGGCGTGGCCGGTTTGTCTTACGTACTGGTGTGTATGACAATCTGACGTTTCCTCCGTTTGTGCGTGTATTTGTGTGTGTGTGTGTGTGTGAGTGTGAGTGTGCTTATGTGTGTTCTGAAATTCCCTTCATAAAAATGGAAACATGAAAAATGGTTTTCATGACTAATAGGAAGTGACATCACTGTGGTTTTGTGAACATTAATAAACTTCTGAGTGTGTTCAGCTCCAGTGAAGAGCTGCTGAGAGAGTTGTGTACTCAGTGTGTGTGTGCAGCACTAGTGTAGGCTGGGTGTGTATCTGTCAGTGTGCTGTGAAATCAGTGTTGTTTTACTAGTGAGAATGTTGCTGAGTTTTTATCTTCTCTTCATGGAGCTTCTCGTCACTGAAGGTGAGTGAGATCTGTTTCTCTTCTTACTGATGAACTGACTGTATAAATATAAGCTCAATATAAACGAGTGTCAAGAGTCATAAGGACTCAAATGGAGAGAGAGAGTGTGTTTGTGTATGTGTGTGCTTTTACATGAATCTGTGTGTGTGTATGTGTGTGTACGTGCACATGTGTGAATGCATCTTTGTGTGTGTGTGTTCATGTGTGTATAGGTGTGCGTGTGTGTGCATTTGTGTGTATGTGTGTTAACTGTTGATTGTGTCTGCATGTATGTGTTTTTGTGTGTGTGCAAGTGAATATGTTTTAATCTCTGTGTGTGTGTGTGTTTCCGTATGTGCATCTGCGTTTATGTGCATACCTCTGTGTGTGTTGGTGTATGTTTGTATAGGCATGCATCTGTGTGTTTGTGTGTGTGTGTGTGTTTGTGTGTGTGGGTGTGTGTGTGTGTGTGAGACTGAAAAACCCATCATAAAAGTGGAAACAGTGATCTGATGACTCTCTCGTCTCTGTGTGTGATTGTGTGCCGATAAGAAACCTTTCTAAAGACAGAAGAGTTCCTGTGGAGTCTGTTCTCTCACAGCTCCTCTGAGCTGCAGGACATTAGAGTGTGTTCAGCTCCAGTGAAGAGCTGCTGAGAGAGTTGTGTACTCAGTGTGTGTGTGCAGCACTAGTGTAGGGCTGGTGTGTATCTGTCAGTGTTGTTTTACTAAATAATGTTTGCTTTTAGTTTTCAGTGATTCAGTATCTCTATACCTATATATAACTCTATACTCTATATCAAACTCTATAAGCCTGTAATCTTCTTTTCTAAATGGATTTAAACTTGGTCTAAACTATGAAAGAATGTACACAAGTAGGTTTCCTCTAATCCTCTAGTTCTCACCCTTTTTTAGTGTTTCTCCTTCCCTCACACACATGATGTAATTAATGTGGGTAAACTAGTGGGTAATTGGAGGTGGAAAACAAAATGAAAGACTGTCTGGGCCTCTAAACAGGTTTGAAAGAAATACTGGCAGGTGAGACTTTTTTGGGGGGGTGGGGGGGTATTTTGGGGGACTTCTCTCATTCTGAGAGGAAAACTTGAGAGAGGAGAAGAGCCAGCAAACACAACGAGAAAGTTGTTGGTGGTTAAATTCAGACTCCACCAAAATTAGTGTGCACGTGGTGTTTGACACACACAGTGCTGGTGGAGCTCAGACTGAAGTTGTGCTCAGCTGTGAAATCTTGATTTGTCTCAGAGGTGATCTTCTCTTCATGAACATGAGGGTCTTATAGTGACTTAGTGAAAGTGAATATGTGTCGTTGTGAACACAGCACAGCTCACAGTGATGCACAACACAATTCCTCCTCTGTATTTAACCCACACACACTGTGCAGCAGGGGGCAGCACCCGGGGAGCAGTGATGGGGATGGTATCTTGCTCAAGGGTACTTAAGGGCAACCTACTGGTCCGGGATTCATCCCATCCTGTGGCCTATTCCCAAACCACTAGGCCCCCCCTGCCCCTTTACTTCTTCTGCGCTGAAGAGCAGCTGGTTATGAGATGAGTGTCTGATTCCTGCTGCTTGTGTTTTCGCTGAGTGATAAATATGTGTGTCTCAAAATAAGCAGCAGCAACGTCGCTGTTGGTTAATAAGTGTGAAATAAGTGTGAAATGAAAGATCATAAAAGGAGACGGATCACATTTTCTCACAAGCCAGATGATGCTTTGATATGAAGACTGATCATATATTTCAGACTTCAGCCAGCTTGTAAATATTTATTGAATCTGTATCTCTGTTACTTGTGTTATGTTGTCTTGTTATTTTAATGTTTTAATTTGAATATTTCAGTGAAAAGATTCTTTATTTTTAACGTGCAGCTTGTTTAAGTGTCTGTAAGGAACTGTGAAGCGACACAGTGAGTGTTCTCAGAAGCTCTGTGTGTGTGATCAGCATGTTTCCTCATGAGTCAGAAACACTGACACTGCGTGAGATTATATTGTGGTCTGTAGGTGAACTACAGCCACCATGACCTCTAACTACAGTCACTACTACTGCAGTGGATGCCTTTAAAAATGAGTCCCAAACTTTATTTTTATGCATTTTTGTTATAAACTTAAAAGTGAAACAATATTAAGTTTCAAATTACATGTTTGTTTTTTTCTTCTTACTCAGGTCAACATTTTATTTTAATTTTATCTCTTTAGAGGGTCAATCTAAAGAGATAAAGTAGCAGTGTCAAAGCCAAACTCTGTTTTTCTTTCCCATAAACATGTACGAATGTGCTAACAGCACCATGTTTCTAAAGGCAGCAACAAAGATGCAGCATTTCTCAAATACTTCATCTCTGTTCCCTTATTTCCTCTGCTGGAACACTAGATGTTAACACTAGATGTGGTGTCGTCACACACAGTGAGGGGGTGGCAGCTCTTTAAATTTCCCATGTTCACGGCTTCTTCCCTGTTTCTCACGCAAGTAAAACAGTCATTAAAGTCCCTCATTTTGCCCCCTCCAACTACACGGTGACTAATCCTAGAAGGGCAGGTCTGTATCAGTATAAAGGGGAGGGGCAACTCAAACTGGCAGCTTGGTGTACAACGTCGCTCCTCCTATTCCCACAAGAAATCAACCTGGTCTTATTGAGCTTAGAGAATCTCAGAAAGTAGTGGTGTGTGCATGTGTGTGTATTTGTGTGCGTCTGTGTGTGTGTGTGTACATGTGTGTGTGATAGTGTTCATAACTTTATTCCCTTCTTGCAGGACCAGGAGTTGTACTCCACTGTATCTCACAGTCACACTGTCAGATCAGCTACAGCAATTCAGTCTGAAGAAAAGACAGAATATTCCACACTCAAAGGAAACTGATTTCACCTGTACACACATTCACCCCGTCCATTTTATTGGCTCACTTTAAGGCTTGTTTAACCTTTAATTTGCTGTAAATTTAAGTAAAATCTATACTTAGGCTTATTTAAAGAAAGTAAATATAGTTTTAAATTATATGTGAACAATGTCTGTAAGTGTCTTATAAAAACATGAGCTCCACAGAACTAAGCAGTGTGTCCAACAGCACTGTGAAAGGGTGTGTGAGAGAAGAGGGAGCAGTAAGTGTGTTCACACTTGATAAAGCAGTAAAAGCTCTCAGCTCCTTCCTGTGGGTGTGTGTGGTGTGTGAGAAGGGGGTTTTGACATGGCCACAGTGGTCTCAGTGCTCGAGTGCTTTTAAACAGCTCTGCAGAATTATTATTGATATTATTTATTTTCTCATGAATGGTCCTGAGATTAATTGCCCTTCATGGTGCTGGATATACCGTTGCTATGGAGAGACCAGCCCGGAGAGCAGAACCTGGTGTTGGGCGAGTGATCAACAATGCCTGTTGCTCTTTCAAAACCACTTACAGTTTTCTGCAACACATCAGACAGGAGAACAGGTCACCTCCATCGAGCTCACTGAAAAACAAAGAGTGAACTCATTATTGAAATTCTATTGTGTTTAATCTCACCATAAGTGAAAGTGATTATTTGGCATTGTGAAAAAAAGCACAGCACACAGTGAAATGCAATGAAATGCATCTTCAGCACTTAACCCACACACACCATGCAGCATGGAGCAGCCACATCCAACACCTGGGGAGAAGTGATGGTGACGGTACCTTGCTCAAGGATATCTTAAGGCAACCTACTGGTCTGGGATTGAACCCATGAGCTTCCAGTCTTGGCAGCGGGTGTCAATACTTTCCTATTCCTGTCTTACAAGTAACTATTTTTCTCAATAAAACCAAAAATTTATGTTTTACGTTATTTCCACGCATAAGACTTATTTCTGTGCTAGTCTCAATCCACTAGGCTATGTGGCCTAATGTTTAGGGACTAGGCTGCATAACTGGAAAGTTGTGGGTTTGCATTTCATTGTGATTCGCTGAAGACACACTGGAAATATAGAAATTATGAACCTTAAAAATGAGTGTACAACTAGGGTGAGTTACATTTTTTCCATACAACAGAAAATAAAATTTAATGCAACATTTTACCTGTTTTCATTTTCTTTTTTTCTTTTGCTATGAGGAAGACTTGCTTCTTTACTCCAAAATATCTGTGATCATAAAACACAGTGAAACACAGACTGTTTATAAACTCACTGATCTCACTGATCTGTGTCTCTGCAGGCTGCACTCTGGTCCACAGTGAAGGACTACAACAGTTTATAACAGCAAACACAGGAGAGTCAGTACTGCTGCCCTGTTCCTGCACTGACCTCAACACCACACCTGAGAAACTCACCTGGAAGAAATTCAACACACACACACAACAACATGAAGAGATCTCCATTAATAGTGATCAGTACAGAAACAGAGTTCAGCTGTTTAACACTCACTCTCCAGGAAATCTCTCTCTACTCATATCACTCCTGACTGAAGAGGATGGAGGAGATTACACCTGTGATGTTCCTGGCAACCATACAATGATCAGACTCACTGTTAAAGGTAAAACACTTTTACTTTTTATTTCACATTTCTAATCTAATATATATAATATGTTTATAGATACAGCTGTACAAGACTTTATAAAAAATCCAAGGACTTTAGCGTGAGATGGACTTCAGTCAAGAGTGCTGAAAGTGCTCTGTAGTGAGTGTGTATGAAGAGTGTTCTGTAGTGAGAGGGTGTGTGAAGAGTGTTTTGCAGTGAAGGTGTGTGAAGACGGTTCTGTAGAGAGGGAGTTTGTGAAGAGTGTTCTGTAGAGAGGGAGTTTGTGAAGACTGTTCTGTAGAGAGGGTGTGTGTGAAGAGTGTTCTGTAGTGAGGGTGTGTGTGAAGAGTGTTCTGTAGTGAGGGTGTGTGTGAAGAGTGTTCTGTAGTGAGAGTGTGTGAAGAGTGTTCTGGAGTGAGGGTGTGTGAAGAGTGTTCTGTGTTGAGGATGTGTATGAAGAGTATTCTGTAGTGAGGGTGTGTGAAGAGTGTTCTGTAGTGAGGGTGTGTGTAAAGAGTGTTCTGTGTGTGTGAACAGTAGTTGTGTAATGATGTGTTCAGGACCCTGTTTCTTTGCTACCCAGTATAACTTTTTAAACTGGGGTTTTTGTGACCAGTTCATTTTCATTAAAGACTTTTTGTTTCATGTCATCATTTCATTGCTCATCTTTATTTCCTGTCTGATCACAGGTCACCTGTGTGCTTATTGGCCCTGTTTATTGCCTTGTGTTTCTTCACTAATGTTTCTTTTTTAACTTTTATCCTTTTATATAAAAGATTTCACCTGCTTTATTTCTTTAAAGAGCTCATGTTTTTATCAGTGCTGCAGTGAAGTCAAGCTTGTTTTTGTGACTTTGTGATTTTATCCAACATTGATGTCCTACTCTGGACACAGTGAGGGGACACAGAGAGACACCATGTCTATATAGGCTGGATTACAAAATGGATTACAGGCTGGACTACAGGCTGGATTACAGGCTGGATTACAGGCTGGACAGGAGCATTTTGATGGGAAGAGCATTTGACTGGAAAGTGGAAAAAGATTCAGATGCACTGCTATAATTATTCAGTGACTAAACCAACAATGATTTTACTGTTATTGCATTTGTTGTTACAATGTTACTACACAGTTATTAGAGACACTTGAAATATATTTTTGAATACGCATAAATATTTTTTCGGTATACAGTACTGTGCAAAAGTTTTTGGCAGGTGTGAAAAAATGCTGCAAACAAAGAATGCAGAAATATAAGTAATGATTGTTTATCTTTTGTTTATTTTGCTCACAAAATGCAAAGTGAGCGAACAAAAGCAAAATCTAAATCAAATCAATATTTGGTGTTACCACCTTTTGCCTTCAAACCAGCATCAGTTCTTCTAGGTACACTTGCACAAGGTCAGGGATTTTGTAGGATTGTAGTCGGTGTCTGATCAACCAGTTTTACCAAACAGGTGCTGATGATCATCAATGTCACACACATGCAATACTGCATCAGCAAGGTCTCTCCCAGGCAAAGATTTCAAAGCAGACTGGGGGTTAAAGATGTGCTGTTCAAGCTCTTTTGAAGAAGCACAAAGAAACGGGCAACGTGGAGGATCGTAGACGCAGTGGTCGGCCAAGGAAACTTAGTGCAGCAGATGAAAAACACATCAAGCTTATTACCCTTCGAAATCGGAAGATGTCCAGCAGTGCCATCAGCTCAGAACTGGCAGAAACCAGTGGGACCCAGAAAGACCCATCTACTGTCTGGAGAAGTCTGGCCAGAAGTGGTCTTCATGGAAGAGTTGCAGCCAAAAAGCCATACCTCCGACGTGGAAACAAGGCCAA